>JBBPNN010000071.1:0-59997 GCA_038090935.1 Hortiboletus campestris
CGATATGAACATCGCGCTCAGGATGTCTCCTTGCGAGCGGACACCTTGCGCTTACGGGAGGTTGTTGCCACTGCGGGGGCGTTGCCTTTGTGTGCATGTGATGAGGGAGTGGGAGTGAAGGTCACCGGCTTCGATTTTTTCGGCTTGCCTGGCTTTCTGTCCGGAGATGAAGAACTGCCTTTGAGCGGGGAAGAGAGGTGCTTTCCCGTCGCGGTGTAGCGGTATTTGACGGCCTTTGTTCTGTGGGCGGGTTCGCGAAACAGGTTGGACGAGGTTGGGGAGTCGACATCGGAGTGGCCTGGCGAGTCGCTCAGCTGTTCTGCAAAGCTCGCAGTGGCCTTCTGTGCTGCACCGCGCGCTGGCAGAATGCGTTCAGCCAATCCCTCTGACATGTCTCGTACAGGTCCGCGCCCGTCACGCCGCCCCGTGACACACATCGTCACCCCCGCTTACATAACACTCGCGCTCCAGGTCGACGCGTCCAGAACGACTGCGGCGACGATAACGAGGTCACCGTGTTCACGTTTTTTGCACACCCCTTTTCACACCCTGTTCTACGTAGAACAACCATCGCTCATCCCCACCAAACCCCACCGACACGTTTGGCGTTCCATGGAACCCCGATCGCATCATTGCCGACGCGATCAGATCCATCCGATACACTGGTCACTGTATCTTGCGCCTATGCCACACCGTTAACAACCCGTGACATGCAATGCACCATTGCCATGGCTCCATTCTTCAGAACACTCAACGCAAGTGTTCCTGACGCGTCACACATGATGCGTGATCATCGTCCACTTTCCGGTTCGTCCACTCTATCACCACTGAATACACCGCTTGAACACCCAGTTTTGCTTTCTGCCATCGCATGTAATGCAACGATGCATTGCTAGATATGAAATCAAAACGCCCCTATGATTATCGATGACCCACGGCTCAACGCCACCAACTGCGTCTTGCACCCGTTCGTCCACACTTGTTCGTTGCATGCACAACGTTTGCATCGACGCTGTCTTCAGTCAGTAGATGTTTCTTCCCACCATACCCACTCCTCGTAATACAACATTGATCCCGTGAACCTGGTCCCCCTTGCTTGACGTCATCGTCAGTCTGCCCAGATTTTTATTCGAAATATACTCTGCCATCTCCGAAGGAGCCCCCCCTCAGAGCTGCTGTAGGACGGACGTTTCCGGCGATGTCCAGGCAGTACAAGAAAATTTAGCGAGATGAGTGGTCGCTGAGTGGGCAGAAGCACCAGCATGTGTATCGACTTCCAGTCCTGCCTCTAGGCATCGCCGTCTGGTGGCCCACTGTCGTTACCGTGCCCGCGAAGGAGCGATTATCGATGTGGTTTTTCGCACCATTTTCCTATAGGCGTGCGGCACAGCATGCATATGCTATTTTTGTTCCTGCTGATTCCCAGCGTGATCATCCCACGTATTACGTTGGCATGCTGGAGTGATTCCTCAGCCTTCCGTCCTTCTATCTCTCGTCCCGTGGCTCGTACTTGCTGAGACAAGCTTTAGTTTGATTCTGGCGACATCTCTCGCAGCGCAATCGGACTCGACGCGTTCTCCTTCTGCAACATGCCATTTCGTGCTGCTTATACACCTCTCCTGGCAAAACCCCTTCATATCCAATAATTGAACCCTAATTATTCCCTGGTCACTCCTTTCCACATTCGTCCACTTCCGTCCTTCCGTCTGTCACTTGTGGGTGGTTTCAAATTCTGTTTTCTCAAGGTGACAACCCTCGTCGAAGACTTGCTGACTGCACTGGCCGCAAACCAATGTCCCCCTCTGGCTGTACACGTTCGTCGACGATAACGACCGCAATTTGATTTCACCACCGCCCACCGCCGTGCCAAAATCACTCCCTCAATCTCCAATTAATGATTGTCGTAAACCGCTCCCTTCCTTCACCGGTGTTCACAGCGTCGACAATAGTGACGCAACGCTCGATCGCGGTACATAGCTTGGTGTGTTATCACCATTCTCGTTTCCGTTTCCTTCCCTCTAAAGCCACATCGCCGGTCAGAAACGCCTCTGCAATGTACCGTTTAATAATGAGGCTATTTCGGCCCACGTGGACACCGCAACCTTGCATCGTTCATTATCAGAATTCTCGAACGCACGCGCCAACGCCGATTGTGCGGACGGCGGCCCTATCCTATTCGGTAATAGCGCCCATGTCGTACGCGCCCGACTGCGCCGATTCATGAATGCACATCTATCTTTCATGTGTCGCTTGCCGATGGGTTCCTTGAATCTCATTGAACCTTGTTCGTCAGCATCGCGCAGCTGTTTTCTTTTTGTTGTGGATGCTTGGCTCGATAGCGACGTTCGGACCCATATCTATGATGGCTATATATCCCTATGCGGTCTACTCTGGGCATCCTGGCGAGAAGTACTGCGCAACGATCGCGGTCAATGCCGGATGGCATCCATGTATCAACGGCAACCGGGGTCACGTTGGAACAGATTCCACAACAAAGAATGCGCGACAGATTGTGATGCCGAACAGGTACCCCTAGCCCTCTCTCCACACGCCATCGCAAAACCCTATCTTTATTTTCGCTATCGCTATAGACAACGGCCCTCGATATCTGACGACGCAGCATCAGCATCCCCCGCCCCGATGCATGCCATCAAGTTTGGACCGGGATGGTATCTCGATCATCGTGTCGTCGTCGTCGTTGTCGGGGCCCTCCACGGCCGATACAGATACGTATCATGATGTCGCCTCATTCGATGACTCACATGTACACCTGCGCATCGATCGAATCAAACTTGCTATCAATCGCAAAACACGCTCATTCCAGACTCGGATACACCCCCGTGATGCCAAGCGATCGCGTCTCCACACCTTGTCAAACGCCAGTTTGAAATGAGGGATCACGAGGGGGAGGTCTAGGGCTGGACCCATGGGGGGACTTTAGGCGTTCATCAACACCCCCGTCGACGCCCGATGGTGCGGGGAGGTAAACAGCGTCGTACGAACACGTCGCGGCTCGTAGCGATAGGATCGATTCTCGTTCGATGTAATACGTCAGCGGGATCGGGTCAGCCGAGGAGTTGGCTTGCTCTCCTCGGTCGCCGACGCGGCTGCATCCGGATGAAAGTGTCTTCTGATTCATCTACTACTGTATAGCTCTTCCTCTCATTCGTATAGTCTATCGTTCTTGCCCGTCCGTCTCTCCGTCTTCACTAGTCCCGGGATAGTACATACGTCCGCTCCAAACCCATCGTCGTTGATCAGACGCGCACAATCCACTTCAACGAATGGAAATTCCACACCACACGGATCAACCGCGTCTTCCGTTCAAGGGAAAGAAAAACACGCCACGATCAATCGCGATCCGACATTGAAGGTTTGCTGGTGACAAAGAGCCAGAGTTCTAAGAGAGAGGCGTTCATTAACGAGATAAGGGATACGAGGCGCGGCCGGCGGCGCGTTGACATCGATCCGACGACCCTAGCATCGAACTTATATCACTCGACAAGGCAAGTCCGAAGGGACGGTCTGACCGAGGGCAGTACGGGCACGCGCACGCACTGAACACCACTTGAACTTGGACATTGAATTCCCTCTCCCTACTCTCCGAGTTCCCTGACACGTTCTCCGCCGCGAGGGTCCGTTCCTATATACGTACTTTATATATTGCAAGCAGCATCAAGATGGACGACACACACTGGCATGCACTTTGGCAAGTGAAACGGCGAGTCAGAAGTTAGAACCACGTGTCGCTCAAAACGCGCCATCGTCGGGGGAAAAAAGGAAATGAACTGAAACAAAATGGGACGCGAAACCGCAACGTGGTCAGACGGTCGTCACGTCGAGGGATTTGGGTTGCTATGCTTGTGACGCGTACGCGTCGTGCGCACGTAACGTGTGGACATGGCGACGTGTGGCCGCGACGACACCTGGACCACCGGCACAAAGGAAGCCTCAGCTGTGTTCATCAGCTAAACTCCACCTATGAGCGTAGGAAAAAGATGGCGAAGGCGGTGGCTCTGATATGACGAGACGCGTCTGGAACTCATCGGCATCATTCATTGAAATTCACGTGTACTTATGTGCTGGCAACAAGGCAAAGAATCAGAGAGAGAGCACATGACATGGGTACTACTACTACATGCGTGCAAACCAAAAAAAAAAAAAAGAAATTGCTAAACATGGTAGCTTGAAGGAAAAAAAGAGAAAACTAAAAAAGGCGCATAAGTTATTCGGAAGCAAGGCAACACGGAAAAAGAAAGTGGTACCAGGCAATAGAAGCCAGACGACGAGGTAAAAGAAGATGATAAATGATAAAGGAGAGTGGTTGTGCGTATTAGAGCTACAAAATGCTGCAATAAAAGATGCCCAATCGTTCCAAACAGTCTATAGGAATCGAGGAAGGGTATTACGAGCGAATGCTCTGACGTTTTTGACCTACAACATATTCTTCATGTCTTCACTGGAAACATAAGCGTGTACCAAAAAAGGGAATAACAAAGAAAAAAAAGACAACCGGAACAAAATGAAATGATCAGCGTTCATGGGAGCGCGCGCGGGCAGAACGGTCAAACGAGTGTCTGCGCTGGAGCATTTTTCTAGATGGCCGCAGATCCGTCGCAAAGCTCATAAGCCGACTAAACAGCGGCGGTTTCTTCATTCCGATGCCGCCGCTGCTCGCACCCGAATAGCGCGAGTGCGGTGATGAAGCTGATTTAGTGGTGGAGCTGGCCGTGTAAAGCGACGGTTCGGGTCCGACCTATATACGCTCGATTAGCTCGCGTACCTGGTATTAAGAACAGACGTCGAGAACGTACCAGAACCTTGACTTTTTGGCCGGGGGTTGGAATGATGTAGTAGGTGCCCCCAGAGTCCCCACTGGCTCCGTCGCTGAGAGGAGACGGGGCACGACTGTTACTACGCACAGGAAGTCTGCGCCCATACCGCGGTTCCTCGTATACAGACGAAAGATTGCTGCGCACAGGATTGTACGGTGTCGCTGTGATACGAGGGTACTGGGGGAAGCCAGACCCTGTTGGGGAAGAGATCGTGTGAGTCATCCCGGGAGCTTTATGCGGAGCGTAAACAATAGTAGGCGGGGCGTAATGATCAGTCGCATGGTGATGTCTTGGGGCGTAAACGATCGGCGGGGGAGGTCGATTGCCACGTGAGTGTGAGTGGCTGGGGTGTTGATGATCGTAAGGGTCATGAATGTGCTGCGAGTGCGAATACATGACGGGAGGGGGCCCTTCGAGATGGTTTTGAGGACGTGGGGGAAGGGGCTCGATCACCTCTGGCCCGTCCTCGAAGGGAGTAGACTGCGGCAGTTGACGACGCTGAGGCTCTGACGACCGACGGGGTCGGTACGTCCCCGTGGGGCGATGAGGTTGCGCGTTTGGATCAGAAGGAAGGATGTGGATCTCTTCAGGAGGGGTCGAGAAGTCGTCCTCGCTTGCCCTGGGGAGACCATGCCGCGCGGAATGGTGATGCGGCGGCGCATGGCGCGTGTGGGGAGGCAGATGCGCATCCGCGGCCGACCTGGAGCGGTCATGGGAGCGGTACACCGTGTGAGGACGAGGATGACCCCGATGGGGGTCGTGCCCGTTCTCATAGTGCCAGTGGGAGATGGGGATGTCTGCGCGACCGTCACCGTATCTGAGGACCATCTTTGGGGGAAGGGAGTGGGAGCTGTCGTCGTCTGACTCGTGTTCCTCTTGCTCTTCTACGACGGTCGGCGGGCTGTCAGGAGACTGAAACTGATCTTGATAGGGCGAGTGCGAGTTGACCCAGTGGGAAGTACGCTCCTTGGAGCTTCTGAAAACCTCTATAGCTTGTGGCGAGGTGTTGTACTCTGTCATGGAGGAGCTGCAGCCAATGGCCTCGCCAACGATGGACGAGGAGAGTCAAAGGCCGGGACGATGGAGAGGGATGAGACGAAGCTGAGCAGAAGAGAAATAGAAGAAAAAAAATGGCTGAGAAGCGGTAGGCTTTATAATGAGGTGTGATGAATAAAAAAGCCGTGTCGTTACGAGATCCAAGGGGGGCATATGGATGGAGACACGGGCGAGATTCCAGATGGCGAGATTCATCGCCTTGATGACAGCCCTGATTGGACTCATGTCGACTTATTTCCGGTCCAGCCAAGTCAGATCACACTCGCATTCGGAGTCGCGGTCTCGGCGAGATTGGCACCATCGGGAACGTGTGTGCAACGAGGCAGATACCGTCCTTTTCTGGTCACATTCACTGCCTGCGCGCTGGATCATTAAATGCCGAGTCATGGCACGCTTGTCACAAGTCTTGATCGTGTCCAATATGAAAACACACAAACTGATGGCATCGACATCTCCAGGTCCCACAAACACACCACTGCGGCCTGTATATGTGGTGTCTTCCCATCCAGCTCTCCAGAAGGTGGTCGAAGAATATGTGGCATACGGCCAAGGCTGTGTTTAATGACGTTGACCCAAATCCGTCTACAATGGCTCCACTTCGCCGAGACGATGCCATCTATGTCCGTCAGTGCTCAGGAACCCAGGTAAAGGGTGCCCGTCAGGTCATCACATCATCCATCATGATTCATGTGATTCCTCATACAGAAAACACAACAATCGCCCCAGGCACCAGCGCCCCTCCTCAACTCGGAGGCGAACTGTTCAGGCGCCCTCTCCCTTGTCCCCCCCTCAAGCCAGGACGGCCAAGAGAGCCACCATTTCAGCCAGTTTTGTGAGAGCACCGGCCCGACTTGGACGGGGCGATCGATGGCGAGCCGGCCGACTGCGCAGCTGCGGAACTCTCCGGCACAGACCCGCCCAGGGGGGCGGGCTCTGTCTGCCCGAGAACCCATGAAACTACGGTAGGTTCCGGCGAAGCAGTGCCTCCGCACTTGGACGAGTATAGGCGTCACTCCACGTATTCTGCCTCGAACGTCGTCGCAACCATCCATGCCGTCGACAGACGTACAGGACTCCATTCAAGTCATGGAGAACGCCGAGTCATGGCATATTCGATCACCACCTTTGACCAATATCACTGTGGCGGCGTGCATCGTTTGGCCAATGTGTGGCGATACAACAGCAATCCACCTACCTGTGTCGATTGAACGTTAACCTTGGTCCTGGCCAACCAATCCAAATTCCAGCGCGCTGGGAAGCATTTGGTACGTGGTCTCGCAGTCCGCTCCGATACCAGCGATTGTAATACTAGGAGGCTGTGGATCAATAGTCCGGCTAGATCAAAGATACGTCCTGTTCGTCTCGCAGACGGTGAGCAATGCTTGCTCAGCGATCCGATGATAGACTCACCTGCTAACATCAGCCAATGATAACACGACGATAAGATAGGGAAGCCTGCGCGAGTATGTAAATGTAAAAACGAACGTAAAAGCAAGCGAACGGCGAGCGGTCCGCCCGGACAGTGAATAAGCAGGCCAAGCTGACTCCTGAGGCAAGAGGAATGAATACGTATGTACGTACCGATGGGGCTTTATACTCTCAGGGGCTCTCAGGCTTGTTCGATTGGTAATGGGAGGGTACACGTCCTCACGAACGATATCGGCCTCCGAGTCGTGTGTCCGTATACAGTCTTCATCAAGATAACCGTCCCGTACCCAATAAAGGCACCGGAAAACACCTGGACCATGTGATCGCACACTTCCCCCGAACAAAACGCACAACGCTTTATAACATTTCCAACCCAGAGTGATGACAATATGTATTGAGTAGATTGAGCATCAAAACCATGCGCGCGAACCATGCAACAGTATTAGTTTACCAAGAAAAACGGAAAAAAAAAGGAAAAAGGCAGAAAAAGAAAACACAAAAAAACTAGACGCAGCGAGCGATGTAGTAGAGACACAGAGATAGCATAGCTATCTGCAAACAATATTAAAGGATCGGAAGGGCCCCCAAATCAAATCAACAAAGACAAGGAGGAAAAACCGGATCTAAAGCGCGTTTACCATCACAGTCGCTGATTGACATGTTTACGTCCATTGACTGGAAGGGTGCTTGTGCGTCCCACGCCGGCGTCTAGGTGGAAACCCGGAGGTAGGGTTTGCGGAACGGAAGGGAATGCGTCAAAGATGTCCTTGTCGAGAAGACTGGAGGCAGGGGAGAACTCCGAGTTCGAGTCGCCGGGAGATACTGGAGATATCCAAGACGTCGGACGAGCACCAATGTCCACACTATCAGGATGTCCCTCTGGCGACAGTTCGGAAGGAAAAGAGAGTGAGAGACTCGGTTGCGATGATTCATATAACGAGTTACGCTCTGACACTACGCGAGTGAGCCAAGCACATGCGTGTGAAGTATCGTGAAACGTACCTTGGTCTGCCGTGCTCACGTTGGACTTTGTCCGGTTCCTATTAAAAATCTTGTCGGCAAAGGAACTAGAACGGCTGACGTTGGGTGTGCCCTTCTTGGGAGACGCACTTGGCCAACCGATACCGAATCCTTTTCGCTTGCCATTGTCTGATGGTGTTGTTACAGGGGAAGAGTCTTCGGACGACATCGACATGCTATCACGTGGATAAGAGCCAGGCATATAGCTGGATGACCGTCGACTTGTGAGGCGATAGATGTTTGGCAGGTACTTCCGATGTGAAGGCGATCGTTGTGAGAATGTGGTGGACGCGAGACTTCTGCCATCAGTCTCCTCTTCCTCGGGAATCTCACCATCGAAGAAAGGCTCTCTGATCGACGGGATGGATACAGAGCGCATCGACTGCGAACCGCTATCAATGGAAGGCATAGGCACATGCTCAGTGAGAATGGAAGCTGACGCAAGTCGAGGGTCCGGTCCGAAAGTCGCGTTGGTAGGGGTAGTTTCTAGTAACTCGTTCGCTTTCAAACCCGTGCCATCTCCCGCCGTAAGCCTCAGCTCCAGCATTGCTGCATCCTCCAGGAGCACCGCCAGGTCGCCGAATCCCGGACTGGGAGGCGCTTCGACGACATTGCCACTGGCACCCCGTCGCTGTTTGGACAGCTGTGACTTTGCAGGCGGCGCAAGGGTGGATGCTGCAGGGACGACCGGTAGCTCAGTGACCTTGCGATGAACGACAGCCTTGAAAGTAGGTTTGCTCTGTGGCTGAGGCTCGGTCGTTGGATTAGGTGTCGCGATACTGGGCAGTACGGGCGCCGTTGGATTTGGCGCAGAGATAGTGGTGGTGCTGTCTTTGGAGGCGGCAACCCGCTTCGTTGCCTTCTCGAGGGGTGGTGTGGAAAGACTAACGACGACAATATCTGCACAGGTAGGGGTAGGTGCGGGTTTGGGAGTAGCGGAAGGGGTGTCAATAGGCACCGAGGACGGGAGAAGTGAAGCGGGCTCAGGAAGCGATGGAGAGGGCTGAGAAACGGCTGACTGAGGAGCGGATGCGTAGTCAGAGAGTCCATCTTCGCTATTTTTCCCGATGGAAGGAGACTGTGAGACATTCTGAGATGCGTCATAGAGAGGGAAAGGGTGATTTTGAGGTGTTGTTGAATCCTCTGCCGGAGTGTCGACCTTGGAATTACAAGAGACTGCTGGCAATGGCTCTTCCACAACAGGCAGTGGTTCCAAAGGCTGTAGAACTGTAATCTCTGGTGCTTCTGGACTCGGGGGTTGGGGTTCCTCCACTTCCAACGGTGTTGCCTCGACAGCAGATTCCGGGATGGGGGACTGCAAGTCGGTGGTTTCGGGTGGTTTCCCGGGCACGGGAGAGGACAACGAGGGAGACGACGCGTCAACGGGTTCCCCCACTTTACCCTCCGCATCGCTCGTGCTCATGATGCGTCTCCCAGAACCAAAGTTGACCGCAAGCGAATTGCGCCGTGGAGCCGCACCAGACAGACCGTTTGGCAACGCCGGTACAGGTTCGTCAGTCGAAAGGTTGGAAGGCGGGGCGCTCGACAACGCGGTACCCGCAGAGATGCATCTCTTCCTCGGTCCTGGCGACTCGTCAGACGACGGGTGGGGTGACCCCGAGCGACTGCCAACGAGTGTACCGCTCGGCCTACCCAGACCGGGCACCCGATTGCCATAGAGTTCCCCGCGCTTCTTGGGTGGTGCGTTTTCTGCCAGCTGGGGTGCCCCCATTGTGAAACTCCCGCGTGGAACAGGCACGCCTCCTTTTTCCTCAAACTTTGCGATTTTGTCCCGTAGCCTGCCAGAATTCGGGCTGGGGAGCCCTCTCGGGGCTGCCTGCGCGGACTGGTGCGTGTTGGGCGACACACTGCGTTGCTGGAGAGCTGCTATACGTTCCTTGAGGTTCGCTGGCGGTGTTTGGCCTCTGGCTGTCGCCCTGGTTCAAAAGTCAGTGAGACGTAGTCTTGGTCATGTCCAGAACACCCACATGGTCACGGTCTAAAAACACAGCAAGATACCTGGGGTTTACAAGACGACCAGTGAGAAAAGACGAGCAGCCGGGGTAGTTTGAATTGTGAAATGGTAGTGTGTCAAAGCAGACCAGAATGTATAAGCTGCCGACGGCCCTGCCAACCCCTCGAGGAAGGGCTGCGCCTGGAAGAAACGAAGACACGAAGCAGAAGTCAAGGAAAGACGTCGGCGATTAACAGGAGTCAAGTTAATGGAAAGTGTCTCAAGTGGACCGGAAACGGTGTTGCAGCAACGGTGCCAATATTTGCTACGGGCGTCTCATGCCTCCTCGGATCCGTCCATTATACCCACCCTGGTCCCGCGACACGCGTGCAATGTACAACACACGAGGTATCATGATACAAAATCAACCTCGTCCTCGCCGTCTCTGTCGTGAGGCCCAATACCCTTGGATAGCCAATAGGATCGTCGTCTGGCCATCCGACCCTTCCGCACGTCGTCATCTGACCCCGCACTGTCATATGCCTGATCCTCCAACTCATCTTCTGACAGATCCTCCTCATCAGTCGTGTACATCGTCAGTGGATCAAATCGACCCGTTCCGTTGGTACCCCCCGATCGCACCGGACGACGTTCCTGGATGTCATACCTTCCGCTTTCGTCCGAATTTCCTCCCTCTTCCGCTGCATGTCCGCCGTCGCCATCAGACTCGAGCTCCACGTCTCCATCCCACTCTTCGTGCACGATACCGGTCCTTGGATCACCTTTCTCAACGGGCACGTCGGCAGTTATGACCGAAGCTTGTGGCGAGACATGAAGAAGCTTGTGCAGCTGCCTTTTTTCATATACCTCTTGAAGGAGGCGTCGGTTATTTATCGTCTAGGATCCGGTTAGAAGCCCGATGTCATTGAGATTGAAAATGCTCACCTCTTGCGTTACTCCCAAGATACTTGACAAGATGCTCATGTCTTCTGAATTCGTTACCACGCGCAAGCGATACGCGCGGCCCTCCTGGCGCGAACTCAGGACCCCAGCGCGCAAGAATGCTGTGGCTTGCATAATCCCAAAAGCACCAGCGAGGGTTTGCCGGACTTTATTGATGCCAAAAGAGCCCTTGGAGATGTCGTTTGCTGAAGAGAAAGTCAATCGAAGTGATCGACACAAGGACCTCACATACTAATATCCGTAGGATCTTCGACAGAGAGAAGTAGACTCTTGTATGAATCATACCACCCTCTCTGTCTCTTGCGAAAATATGATCCTCCGTTCCTAACCGATATCCCGACCTCCTCGTAGTTGAAATAACAACCATAGAGTTCGAAGAACTCCATGACGAGCACACCAAGGTTCTTCTCCGGTTCGATTTCACCTCTGCGTATCATTGGATGCATCTGGAGAAAACTGATGGCCAAGCAGACGATGCTGTAACTCCCCAGACCACCAGTATACACCTCATTCATTCCGCGCTGGTTCAGAAATGCCTTTGCGATGACAATGAGGCAACGTAACGCGAACCCATAACCCCGCATATCTTGCAGCAAGTCGTTGACGATCTTTCCTGCTTTGACACCGTTGCCTTGATTGACGCTAATATCCACGTTTAGACGTCCAAAGTGCGTGACAAACTTCACTATGGGTACTTTTGCTCTCGAGATGATGGTGACTTTTGATGTAATTCCCGCGCGCTTGAGGGTATTTGCGAGTGCATGTAATACATTCAGTTTGTTGCTGCGTGCCATAGAGTTGGAGTCTATGACCAAGTCGATGTCCCTAGCTACAGTCAACTCACTTGTCCAAGCTTCACGAAGTGGGGCACACACCCACTGGGTAAATATAGCTTTGTTTCATAGCTTCCAAAGGGTAATATTTGTGCGTCTGGAAATGCAGACGTTATCGCGTTTGAGACGAGTTGGATTACAAGGCCACGAATTTCGTCTTCAACAGGCGTTGGTGACATGTACTTGACGAAAGCCTCCACTTCGCGGTGTAGCCTACGCGGGTTAAATGACGTGGAATATCATGTCAGCCTAGAGACACTCACATCTCTCCGACGTCGCGACAACTGTCCCAGTCGACTTGGGACACCCACGGAGTTTTCCTAACATCATACGGTTCAAACCATTGCCTTCTTTTATAAGCACGGTCCTCCTCTTCATCAAATGCATACTTTCTCTTTGTGCCACGACCCTCTTTATCACTCGTCCTCGGTGGCTTCCCTATATCCCACTCGCGTTCCGTGACCTTTTCCCTTTCTCTTTGACGTGGCCTTTCGATTCGAGGTTTCCCCTGTGGGGAATCTTTCGTGTCGCTCATTGCCAAAGGAATGAAGTCGTCTCCAATTTCCGGTGTTTTGATTTTGATTTCGCCCGGCTCGGGATCGCCGTTGCGCATGGGCTCTTTGCCCTTGTGACTCGCGCCGGACGTGCGTGGTCGTTTCGAGGAGGGTTGGGCGGGGGATGTGGAACGTCGACGGTGGCGACGGCGATTGTGGTTTCGGTCTCTATCCCTGTCCCTGTCCCTGTCCCTGTCCCTAGCTCTGTCTCCGTCTCCGTCCCGATCACTGTGTCGGGACCGACGATGGCTCCTGTCCTTGTTCTTCGTTCGGTCTTTGTCACGGTCTCCTCGAGAACTCGAAGGCTTCGCTGGTAGAGAATCCATAGCGGAGCGAATGTCCTTGGAAGAGAACTAGGAAAAGAACTCTTCCTTGAGAGCACGGGGCTCGGGTAATTGCCACGCGTGGTGATCACAAAATGGAGTGGGTGGTTGTTTGATTCCAAAGCCTTTGCTAAACAACCGCCCAATCTTTCCATTTTCGGTTCCCCCCGTCACGGTCCAAGTACCCTTCGCTTGAAGCTTCTGGCAATGCAAGGGCAACGATCGACTATGTACACCGTGGTCTTGTTTGAAACTAGGTTTCCCTTACAGAACAATTTATACTGAACGTTGATATAACCCAATCATGGTTCAACTCTCTTCAACACCCACCGCTCGATGGGAGTTACACCTCCACTGACTTCTTCAACCTCCCCACCTCCAGCAACGCCAACAAAACGATACACATCTTCACCGCCCAGAGCCAAATCCCTACCGACCAGCGACCACGTAGACCGGTCCGATCCCGCCGCCCACTCGCAAGACGTCGGCTCCTCCGCCCACTCGCAAGACGTCGGCTCCTCCGCCCAACGTTCGCCACCACACCGCTCGACGACCGCCCACCCTGCATCCTTTGGAATCACCTCAAAGTCCACACCCAGATGGACCATCCTGACCCTCTGTATATCGACGTACGGCGCAAACACACGGAGCAGCTCCTGATTCCGCTCCCCTCGAACCCACGCTTCGTGCGCCGCGACGCTCGACCATCCTGTCACCAAGTGGATCTGAAGGGGATCGTCGGGGTTGGTGAAGAAGAGCAGCGGAAAGCCTGAGCATTCCGATTGCCAGGCGGATAGCTGTCGAAAGAGGGGCTGGAGAGTAGGATCCGAAAGGTCGGGAGGTGATTTGAAGGGGAGGATGGCAAACTCGGTGATGGTCATGAGTTGAGTTGGTTATGGAGGCTTGGTTCAACTAGGAGACGGGCTACTTCACAGGTGACGCTGATGCGTCTCGAGGGAACTCCACTGACGACGCGTCAGCACTTCCATATCAACTCTAACCCCGAACTAACAAAGTAAAATTCTTGTATCTACGTAGGGATCTGGGTAGCAGGGTAGTCAGCCAGAGCGGTAGAAATTGCCTTGGCCAGAATGCTAATGACAGGTCCTCAGCAAACAGGTCCAAAGTAGGTCAAAGCGCTTACTTGTGAACAGTGAATAACGGGTGGAGTGAGTTTAGCCAGCTGATGTTCTATCAGTCCTAGTGTCCCAACGAATGCTAAAGTGACTCACAAGTAGCTGGACACGGGGGCACAGCCCTCTACCTGGTAAGTAGTGGTAGGTGTACCGTTCTCGTACGCAGCACAGTATCCGGTAACATTCACAAAGCCAAACGTCCGCCACTCGTCGAGCAGGGTGTTAAAGATGGGCTGGGTGTCAAAGACCGTAACGCTACCGAGATCTGTGTAGTTGTCCTGGAAGTTGCGCACGCTTTGCGTCAACTGGGTGTTGTAGTCGGCGATATAAGCACCCAATTGAGCCGCTGCCTGCGGTCCTTGTTCAAGGGAGAGTGGTGCACGATTCGTAGGCGGTACTGTCAAGAACAGGAAATTCCGAGCCCCCGCATTGTATAGATCATCCACCTTCGAAGCAGTTCAGTCGTGTAAGCCTGGAAGCAAGTTGCCGTTATACCTGTGAGAAGAGCCGGTCCATCAGTGTACCATAGAACTGGGATTGAGTGATGTTTGTCTATGAAATCATCTACTCGTCAAATGTATCCTAGTAGTGACCTTGAGAAACACCAACCCAGCCGGACGAGGTTCCGACATCGTTGATGCCGATCCAAATAGCAAAGAGACTGTTCGCGCTATTCCACTCGGCTCCTGCGGGTTTTGATGCTAGATACTTATTAAACTCGGAGACCTGATCGACAACTGATCTGGTGGTAGCGGTGACGACACAAATAAAGGGAAGAACGTTGCAAGGCACTCACAATACCGTAGGGAGATACGGAGGAACCAGAGCACTATCGATGGTCGCGCCCCCGTACGCCAAATTGAAGGTCTACATTGACAAATAGTTAGCCTCAAGCTCTTTGTCACAATCGTCTTGCCAACCTTGACCGCGGTTTGATTGTAAGTGCCAGCTACAAGACAATCGGTTCACTCGACGCAAGCTGTGCGGGACATCATCTCACTCAAAAATTCAACCCAGTTCGGGCCATTTGAAGATGTCTAAACTACTATGAGTTTACTGATCAGAAAACGAGCAATTTACATTCACCCATCCTGGGGTCGGGGAATTCACACCTGCCGAGATGTTGAAACCATCTGTAGTGTACGAGTCCCCGAACACAAACATGTACTCGGTGGCATTCCAAGGAGTCGCGAACACCGCGGGGATGGCCAGCAGGCTAGCAGTCAAGGCAAGAAAACCGTGGTGCAACATGCTATGAAACAGAGGAATTGTACGATCCCTGACTGCGTGAGCCTTGGTTCTTTATAAATGGCACGGATATAGTTCATGGTTCTCGTGGCAGCCCGCAATTATCTGTTTCAAGTCAGTTTTGCATGGCGACCAAAGCGCAGTTCCGTGAGGCGAGGGGAATATATCTATATCGGCTAAGTATTGCACACACAGTGATGCTCACACGAAGCCTACATCACTTCCCAAAGCAAGGCCAGGTGATATCTCGACGTCGGATGGGTTGCTGCCATGAGATTGACGAAACCAAGGGTGTTCCAAGTTGAATCTAGATGGTCAGATCAAGACTCGGGTAAAGTATTTACAAGTTACAGCCAAGGTTGAAGGGCTTGTGGACGGAACCACTGTTGACAGCAGCAGGTAGCCTTTCTGATGCATCTATGCCTTCTTCGTGACTTGCCGACCCATCAGCTACCATGTTCGAGTTTGCTGGCTTGTCGGGTGGTGCTGTTAGGATGGTCCTGATCCCGCAAGTGGTCGCGTTGGGAGTAGATGTTGGAATGTGTGGTTGTTGACTAGGACTCCGAGTCGACAGAGATCAAGTGGCAACTTGAATACCACCCAGAAACAATAAAGTCCTTCAGGAGAGGGCCCTCAAATGCCAGTTAGCAAGTTAGCAACTGGCTCGGGCCTTTTTCTTAGCGGTTAGACCCTCAGTTCAGCAAGAGGAGGACGAACAGGGGAAAAGGTGCCACTGGCAGGACAGGTGATGGCTATTTTTCTCTATGTAATCACGAAACGCGGCGCTGGGGTTCGGTGTCTATTACTCGACTAGGGGTCGTCGTTGACGACTCAGACCTTGCTTGCGACAAGGAAATAGCAAAACCGTGTAGATTATGTGTTCGAACGCGTTTTCTGTGAATCAAAGAAGCCGCGAAGCGGTCGAGACGATGCTGTGGAGATAGACCCCGACAATCCGGAGACTTTTGGCCATGAAATCCGGAAAATGCCATCAATCTTGGGGTGTTTTTGGTGAAAAGGTCTCAAAAGGTCCGAAATATGGATTTATCTAAATCTGTTTTGAGTCGCCAACGAAAGTCGCATGTCATGGACCTTGCTTTGCAAGCAAGGTAATGAAGACCTGTTCTCGCATGCGAACTCTATCCTTTCCGTTCTTTCTCTGTTGCAAGTCGACAAGTCTATGGGATCACGACGCGCTTTACTTTTTTGTCCTACGTCGGCGCCGTGTCCTTATACGCTAAGCATGGTCGGTGTGTGTGTCTCGTTCTGGTCCATCTGGCCCTATTCTACCCTTAGATTATGACCGACTCGACAGATTGGTAGGCTACTGTTCTCCGGAGCCATTTACATGTGACCCGAACTACCCTACGGATGACGCTCCTTGGGTGACGAAAGTTGTGCCACCTAGCAGTCGCTTCTGCTGAATGTTTGCTGGCGTATCGACTGGCTTCGTTCACCCATGGTCGTCACTGGCGCGGCATTAATCGTCACTGGGCTCATTGTCACCCAGACGGCAGGAATCTTTTATGAAAATGATACACGACACCCTGCCCCTCGCGCATGAGTGGGATGAAGGTACATGCCCAATCCTCTGATCCGTTCAGAGTGGCGTTTATATAGTCCTTGACCATCAATATTTTTCTTAGCTTTCACCATTACCGTGTCCATCATGCCTGTGCTCGACCACGCCTAGGGTCTCATCATTGCTTCAAAGTCATCCACCACCGTTACTCGAACGTTTCTATCCTCTTCCCTACGTTGTAACTCGGGAGTGGGGCCGATACAAAGGTGTCCTCTCCCGATGGCCCGACAGCATTACCATGCCCTCTTTCGCGTTGCACTCGTACCCTCTGATGACGGCCCGGGGAAAATGATCCTTGTCGGGTGCATTCAAATCGTATGTTTGCGGTACCATACCTGCGTCGTATTCCAAGGCACCCCTTCCACGCATCATCCACTTCCCCAGCATCTCTTCATCAGCGGGCATGGCCATGTCACTCGGAATGGACTACAAACGTAATGTGTATTCGGCAGGTGTATGGGTGCGCTCACGGTGGTTACCTGGAGGGTATGTTGTCAGCTGACGGCCAGGGGGGGGACACTGGAATCGAACTGGCGACAGAAAAATCAGGATGTGTTTCCGAAGGTGAGAAAGTAAAAGTTAGGCACCTCCTGGAGACATTCCATCCCGTTTTTCCCACGTCCTGTAGTGGTGGGCGCAGTCGGTGATTGAGGAAGAGAGGGTGTTTTCAATGTAGGGTGCAGGTAACTTACGACGAGTGAAATTGTCGCTCATTGAACGCAGCATCCACACGCGCTGGCAGACGAGTTCACGCGGCTCGCCTTGCTCATCCGCAATGCCCTCAATTTACCTGGTTTAGATCAGCATGCGCGCCTGCACCATCTCAACCTCGGAATGCAGAGGGTTGTGAACAATGTTCGCGAGCTACCTCGTCTCTCTTGTTTGTTTCCTTCTTCCCTCACCCCACCCCATCTTCAACGTGCGGCCAGTGGGGGGGTGGTCATCATCGTCAACGCGAGCCAGTATAGCTGTGACGCACTCATCGTCTTACTTGATCGCAATCTTGTCCATATTTCATTGCATATCACACAGGAAGGTGCTTAAGACCTGTCAACGGAGCTCCATACCTTGACTGTGCGCGCAAAAAATGTCGACGCGACTCGAGAGCTCGCAGCCTTCTTACGCAGACTTTGGGATCAGATTTTTCGCCCATCGTCGATTTCCCCAGACGACTCATCCGTCTCAATCACGCATCTGGTGGTGTCCCACCGCCGAGTTCTCTGTCCTTCCCTTGCACGTTGCTGGTCCCTATAGGAAGGGTCAACAGAATCTTGTCGATATATACATCTCGTCCTACCCTCCAACCCTGACTGCCCTCATTCGTGCTGGAAAACACGATCCTTCGGTTTCTGCAACCCAACGGAAACCTTTCATCGCCATCGGCCAAGCTAAAGCTGTCGGCGAGAGTGAACTAGTTTCTGTCGGGGCAGAACTGGACAACATGGGTCACCGTGTCGACGGCCTTGCCACATTCATGCGCATAGATGGAGAGGACTCTTACATTTCCAGGGTCGTCGAAGAACTCGGCAAGAACGATTGGGTGCACCTTGCGTGTCATGGTCTCCCAAATCCGACGAAGCCGTTCGAGTCTGCATTCGCTCTGCGCGATGGACACTACGATCCAACACATCAGATTTGATTTGAAGAATCGAGAGTTTGCGTATCTCTCTGCGTATCATACGACTGTCGGAGACGAAGAGAGTCCGGACGGGGCGATCCGTCTCGTGTCGGCGATGCAGTTCGCTGGGTTCTGACCTGTGATTGGGACAATGTGGGCGGTGGGCGATGGTCAGACGAACAAGATCACGTCGACTTTCTATAGATATATGGTGGACGAGTCTGGCCGTCTTGATCAGTATATGTGAACCATTCGCTCGACGGGTTCTTTATATCCATCTGTGCCTAGTTCTAATTTAAACGACCTGATCACGGCAACGAGGTCTCGGATGTCCCCGATCCATTCGACGCCGCATCAACATGACCATACTCCCTGCGATCACGCCCCAACTCGAATGGAGTTTGCCTCGTGGTAAGGTTTCGATGATGCTATCTTAATGCTTCCAACCATATGCACAGGTGACCGCCTATGTCCGCACCACTAGCAACCCTCCATTCGCGTCTCAGTGTTATGTGACCAGGAGAATAGGCACCTTTCAGGTGGCAGGATATTCCACGGTCTTCAATTCAAGTTGTTCGCTGTATGGATCGCCATTTGGACCGCAGTCTGCGCCTGCCACCAATTTACCACTTTTGTCGTACAAATTTCTCACGAAACGGCGTCCGTGGCTGGTATCTGAGGCGCTGGTCAGGTGGACATCAAATGTGTGTTCCGCGCGATCCTGTGGCCTAGTTATCTTGGCGCTGTGGAGATAATCGGAGCAGAAGATGTAATTTCTGGTACGTCATTCAATGGCAAGCATGCCAGTGATACGCGGTGGCTACGAGGATAGGGTCCAGTCTCCGTTCGAGTCGGTGCGGGAATCTGGCTGTTAACCAGCGAGGATTTATGTGCTGCGATCCGGAAATTACTTCCAAACATGGCGGAGGTCGCTTGTCATCTTTCTGTTTTCTCGCCCTCCAGCGTGCACGCCAAGACTCCTGTGATTTTCTTGAGTTCTCTCTGCATTGGTCTCATACCAGTGCATGGCTGATTTCTGCAGTCGGTCGTCTCCAGCTCTCTCTGCCTTGGTCCCATCCAGGACTTGTCGCGACGTCGAGTTGCCACACCGTGCACGACCACCAGTTACAACTCAATCGATCGACAGCAATTTCACTCTAGGCTGGCGGTATCAAGAGTCCGTCAGCAGTTACTGCCGTCGAGATTTGATCAGATCCAGGAATTCTCGCTACTCGTACATGTACAATCTCGTAGGAGTTGATACACTTCCCTGGATTGTACTCATCAATGTATTCGTCGTTGCACAAGTGTGATGCGTTTCAATGTTCTTTCACTACTAGTACAATCGGAATGCCCCGCGAACGCGTGTCCGCGTAGAAGACTGGCGGTCACTGAGATCTTGCTAATCACGACAAAGACGCATCTCACAAGTTTACTTCCACTGCATCCGAGCATTTGCGACACAGAGCGGGGATAATCACTACATTTCTCGTCATCATGGTAAGATCAACAAGACCGAACGCAATTGTATATAGTACAGGAGGGAAGATGGCGAAAAGGATCACAGCACATCGTCAAATGCTATCGACCTGCATAACGAATTGCACCTTCTCAGTGCAATGCCTGGCGCGTGTCAATCACCTTGCGCTCTGTACTATACACCATCGCAGCAGCGGCACCCCTACATGCCTCGCCGTCCTCAACGTGTGAATTGTACACATCCTTCCGTGGAAATTCCTGGTCGCAGCCCTGGCAATGGAAACCCTCTCCGAGGTGAACAGTCACGACGTGACGGTTGATCGAGTCCTTGAGCATCGTTTTGGCGCATTCCTCCCACAGACATTTGGGTGTGGTATCTGCGTGCCTCCGTCTCGCATGCCATCCACGGATGTGAGCGCCGACGCGGGATCTGGTCCCGATGATCCACATCCCGCAGGGGTCGCTGGACTTAGCCCATTGACATTCATGGACGCTGATCATGCCACTGCTGTGGCCAGCGTTAGAGCGTAGATCGACCTTGTCGATCCACAACCCGTCAACGTTGATAGCACAAGCACCTCGGGAACGTCGGCGGCCCGAACCCTTCTTCTCTGGGGGCCAATAAATCACGACCGGAGGCTGCATCTCATTATTGGCAGGGTTTGTGACGTCTTTGGTAGATCCTGACGAGGGTGACGACACCAGGACATTGGTTGTATGGAACGAGGAGCGATCAAGCTGAAGTATAAATAAGCATTGATATACACGGAGACAGATTAAGAGATACTGACATCGGTACGAAGGTTTGCATGATGGTACCTCGTTGAGTTTCTGGAGCCCGAACCCAAATCCCAAATTGGTTGGGTATGCAGAGTGGTCTGTGACTTTAGATCCATATTGGTTGCCGGCATATGGCCGGGAGAAAAGGTCTGTGTGAAATTATTGGAACCACCTTGGTTCAAGTTTGTGTCATCGAGCGAAACGTCATGGAGAATAGAAATCGCGTACTACCCGAGAGAGAAAGCGAGACATCAGCCCTCATGTCCATCAATGGAAATGGTGATTCCGAAGTCGCGCATGGACTAACGAGGTTCGGTGGCGGTGACCATTTACTTGTGTCCACCAAAACAGATGATCTTCATGGGGGTATTAACAATATTGAGAGTCGTCACCGAGGACAAAATAGATGAGCTACCTGTTGTCTTGACCTGAAGCATAATCAACCGGTATCATATGCCGACTTGCCATGCGTTAGCGATGAGTAAACCACGACGGCTTCTACTCACGCATTTCCGCTCCCATGAAAACAAAGACAGGGGTGAGTACTTGGGTCAGAATGCACCGTAAATGATTCCGGGGCCGGCCATCCATGGGAGAACGGGTAAGAGTACATTGAAACGGGTTGTGAGGGGGTCAGAGACCAGAAGTTGGAGGTAGATGAAAGTTCATTCCACTCGTATGCAAAGGGAGGAGGGCTAGAGATGTCTGGTATCTCAGTGCCCATGTGTGGATGTGGGGGAATCGTACCTCCCTCCCGAGCATTATATAACCAGGAGTTCAATGTTTTCGTTTGTTGGAACTTGCCGCATGATTTAGCTTTTACTTCGTCGGGACTCGGAGCGCATAGTGAGGAGGTGAGTTAATCTCGGTTCCAGCTCCTAAAGCGGAGTGTGAAATCTGACGAGGGGCCACGGTCATTGGACGAAGCTCGCTGGTGGGATTCGACAAGAAAGGAAATTTGACATTGGACAGGACTCAACGGGTACAAGGCTGCAATGAAGCAGTACGGCCCAAGTTGACTTAGTCCGTCTCCTGCTGACTCCTTGGACGCGGTTGAGCCCCCGGGGACCATCATAACACCCACTCTGATCCAAAAGCTATCAGAGACTGCCACTCCAGGAGATGGATTATCAACGCCCTACCCCACCACGGTACGCAGGTATCTCTGGCCCATTCTCGCCGCTTTTATCCAGGGGACTCCGACGCGATGCAACTAGGGGCCTCTCCGATGCTCAACAAAGCACCCGCCCGACCTCTCTTTCCCACTACGGCGTTATTTCCTTTCAGCTACCAGCAACGACTCTGGCAGAATTTCCAACATGAATTCCCCACGTCTGACGTTGTTCTGTTGGTCCCCGCCACGAACACTCCCAAGCCAACCCTAACGGAGTTGTTATCCTCCGACAGAAGAATGAAACAAGGGTTGTAGAAAATTCCAGTCCAGGAAACCCGTCTCAGTATACAATATGTTGCCAGCGAACATCTCGCGACCCTGTCCTGGGAGATTGAAAGCCTAAATCTTCTCGACATCTTCTCGATTATCACAGCCTCTCTCCCTTATGTCCCTCCGTTACAGTATCTTCACCCGAGTGTTTTTGGCTGGTTCGTTCACTTGTCAAGTTTCCTCCAGCAGCTCTCTCGATCGCCTTGACCACTGCCTCCAACTGCTTCTCCGTCCCTCCCTCCCTTTGCTTCTGTTTCCCCTGTCGACGGTCGCCCCTACCGTCTTCATTCTCTCCCTCTACATCCACCACCCCCGTCCGTGCGACTATAAACTCGCTGACGAACCTCGCTTCCTACCTCACCGTGCACCCGATTTCCCCACTACCACTCGTACGTCTGCAGATTCTCCTCGGCGTTCCCGTCGCCTTGTGTGGGAGAGACCCCCCGACCGCGATATTCGTGGTTGTGAAATTGATATCGCCGAGACAGACGCGGACAAGGTAGCCCTGTCGGACAAGGCACCGGAGAAAAATGTCGATGACCATGTGGATTGAGGGTTGGAGATGGTGCCACTGGGTGGGATATGAAAGGACTTAGGTTGGCTCTGAGGTCTAAGTACAATATCTTTGGTCAGTAACGATTGAGCAGACACATTCAGAAATGGCCCGTCCATTCACCAAGATGAGTTCGAGGATGGCGCGGAGCAAACCCAGTGCGACAAGTTGATCAGCGTTGCTCCTGATGATACTACCATAGTCGTGGGGCAAATCGTGGCGTTTGGCGGACACTTTCGCCGGATAATGCAGCGTATTCGATAACGGTCGTACGCAAAGGTTGAGCAGAGGATGTGCGTTTGGAGCCCGCCGCGGTGGCTCGTAGTTGGCACGAGGGGAGGAAGTGATGGACCCTTTTTCTTGATGCTGGTTGCGTTTTAGAGATCCTCTGCGGGATCTTGGTCACGGTAGTTGCGGGCTTGGATTCTGGAAGTCAACAAGTTCCATCATTGGGCAACGTTTGTGTAGGAGGACTTATGCCTTGAGTAATACAGCGTTGAGCCACCCCCGTTGTTGGGGGTCGTGGTTGGCAACAACCCTGATTCAAGTTGAGCTCCTTTCGCACACTGACTGAAGCAATGATTTCGGTGAGCCTCCAAGAGATTTACAAGGGATGGCTAGGGGACTAGCATCTCACACGCTTCCAAGGCATTCTTCATCTTCAACCAAAAAGGAGAGGTTGGTCACTGTACGTTCCGCGGATAACCCTCTGGTGAATTGATCTTGGCATCTACGTCCAGGTCTTGATTTCTCGATTATATCGGACAGATTTCAAGTATGACACCAGTTTCTTCTCATGGGTGCCACCCGCTCAGACCACCGTTTTCAGACGTTCAATAGCGGATGTGTTCCGAATCCAGGTCGTGTCCAACAGCGACGTGCGGTCACCTATAATCACATTAGGCTCTACCAGCTTTTTTCACGTTCGCGTCAACAATCTCTACGTCGTTGCTGTCACCAAGTAAGCCAGACGGTTCTCCAGCGCACAAGTTGACCCCAACGCGAGGTCAGAACCAACGCCAATGCCGCCCTCGTGTTCGAGTACTGCTACCGCTTCATCACAATCGCCAAATCTTACTTTGGAAAAGTCGACGAGGAGTCCGTCAAAAATAACTTTGTCTTGATCTATGAATTGATAGACGGTATGATCTGTGCCCAGTGCTATTCCGTTTGCCATCTCACATAGCTATGTTTCAGAAATTAACGACTTTGGTTATCCACAAAACAGTGAAATAGATACGCTGAAGAGCTATATCACAACGGAGAGTGTCATGTCATCCCCTCATGTCGCCGTACGCTCTTTTCTGTACTTGATCTACGCCCGTGTTCACATCAGATTGAAGGAGGAGTCTGCGAAGATCACCGTGCAAGCGACAGGGGCTACAAGTTGGCGACGTGGTGATGTCAAGTACAAGAAGAACGAAGCATTCGTTGATGTTGTAGAGGTTGTCAACCTCAGCATGAGCGCTAAGGGTTAGTTGCGTGACGTCATATTCTGGTCAGTGCTCTCAAATCGTCACTACAGGGACCATACTCCGTGCGGATGTCGACGGCCACATACAAATGCGGGCCTATTTGTCCGGCACACCCGAGTGCAAATTTGGTCTCAATGAAAAGATGGTCATAGATAAAAACGACCGCGGTGCCGGTGGAAGTGATGGTGTGGAGCTAGACGATTGTCGGTTCCACCAATGTGTCCGCCTTAATGAGTTTGATTCCGATCGAACCATTAGCTTCATTCCACCTGACGGCGAGTTTGAACTTATGAGGTGAGTGTCGACCATCCTTTTTTGTGAGATTGAGCCATAATGTCTTGTCCGTTTAGGTATAGAGCAACGTCGAACGTGAAGCTTCCGCTGCGCATAATTGCGACTGTCAACGAAATCGGTACCACACAAGTTTCCTATACAGTCTCTATCAAGGCAAACTTTGGCAATAAACTCTCCGCTACCGAGGTCGTGCTTAGAATACCCACACCACTGAACACGACGACTGTGGATTGCAAAGTCGCTAACGGAAAGGCCAAGTATGTCCCCGCGGAAAACGTCGTGATCTGGAAGTACGTCAGGCTGTACCACTTGAGCGGTAGTTAGGTTAACATGTTGCACCAGAATCCCTCGAATACAAGGCGGCCAAGAGTGTACATTCACAGCTTCCGCTGAACTCACGTCCACGACAGTTCGACAAGTCTGGGCTCGACCGCCAATTGATGTCGACTTCCAGGTCCTGATGCTCACTGCATCTGGACTGATTGTTCGCTTTCTAAAGGTATTTGAGAAAAGCAACTATCACAGTATTAAATGGGTACGCTATCTCACCAAAGCAAGTGGGACATACCAGATTCGGGTGAGTTCTAGGCTCATGCTCTTCAGTCATTTGAACCTGACGCCCGCAGTTCTGAGGCACCGGGACAACCCTTTATATACACGGAATTTACGATAGGATATCCTCGTTAATAATACAATATACCTTGATCCGGGTTGCTAGCTGGCGAGTATCGTCTGAGTGAAGGCTATGTATGTTGAGACATGGAGTGGGGCATTTCTCTGTGATCTCCAAATGCAGGTGATCTCATAATCGTCAAGTTGCACGCGCCTAGTAAATATTAGTGTCGTAACTCGCCTCAGCAACCGTTTACCAGCTCGTTCCCAACTCCCCCCCAATCCAAGCAGCGCTCGTCTGGTTTCATGTTCTGGAGGTATTTCATTATATTTCAGTCCGTAAACGCCTGCGTGACTATTCTTCTGCTGTCGTGTAGATTCGGCTTCCATAACACGTCCGCGATAGACAGTCTCCTGGACAAGGATGATGTCTCGCTGGAAGCCATACTAGACGAGGACGATCTGCTACAAGAATGCAAATCGCAAAATACGAGACTCATAGATTATTTCCAGCGCGACGATGTCTTGAAGCGTTTGTTAGCGTATGTCACTGGTGAGATCGAGGGCGCGGAGGAGAGAGGCCGGTTCAAGTGCGTAACAAGTTCAATCGAGCCTCTATTGACGTCTAATGGTGCAAAGATACCCATATGTTGCGACCGAAGTCCTCTGCAGCGACATTTGGTCTGTCGTGGAGACTTGCGTAAACCACAGCGAGGAACTTCTTTCTCCGTTCTGGGAAACCGTGCTTGATAGGTCCCCCGAGGACATGAAAGCAGGGATGGTTATGGCCTCCCACTTTGCAAAGATCAACGCCGTGTTTCTCACCAAGAAACCTGCAGAGGTACGTCGCAACATGTCTTTTTCGCACTGCTCGTCGCCAAATTCCGTTGTAGATGCTTGCGTTTATCCAGTCCCAACCGTCCGTCGTGGAGCGGTTACTTTACCATGTCGAGACCCCCTCAATAGTGGATTTACTCGTTCGCATTATTCAGCTGGATGAGCATCCGGGTGGAGCGGGTGTCCTCGAAGTATGCTCTTACATGCACTCTTGTGTGCATTCACTCACCTCCCGTCGGCGCCTAGTGGTTATCTTCAGAACAACTCATGGGGAGGTTGATAGGTCTACTTTCTCCCGTTCATTCCGGCGATATGCACACTGTCGTGTCGGAACTCATCAAGGGTATCATCTCCATGGCTGCCCCCTCTCCCGGCGCCGGCTTGACAGAAGGTCTCCAGAATGGCCCTGCGTCAAATCGTTTCGCCCGGGAATTGGCTCATAGGGATAGTATCTCCATGTTGACTGGATACATTCTCTGTGACTTTGAAGCTGATCAACCTCTTGTCAAACCTTCGGGGGGTGTCGGCGCCGAAAATATTGCTCCCCCTTCCTCCGAGTTTCCAAATGGCCATTCTGCCACGTCATCTGTCATCCACTCGATATCTGTCATCATCGAGCTTATTCGAAAAAACAACTCGGACTACTTTGAACCTTATTTGTTCCACACGCTCCGGAATCGACTGATTCATGTTCAACAACAGCTGCAGGGTGCAGACGATGCGCGAGAAACATTGGAGGCAGCGATGAAGGAGATGGTTGACCGAATGGGGGTCGTCAACCTCGGGCCACTCCTAGATATCATGTGCGAGCGACTCCCCGAGTTTCAACGGTTTCTGGTTCAACCTCGCTCTCTGGTGTGTCCATCCTAACGTTCCCCTACGATGACTAGTTCACATTTAGCCCCTGTAGCAAGGGCTCGTGCCTACTACCGTGGGTCTCATTCGGCCTCTTACATTCGAGCGGTATCGAATTTGTGAATTATACGCCGAACTTCTCCACTGTTCGAACATGTCTCTTCTGAACCGCTGTTCGGAACACGATCACCTCTACGATAGCGATGGTCGGTTACAGGGTGGACTGGCCGCTTTGGAGACGCTGGCCCGCGTTATCGCGCTAGGCTCTTCGGACGAACGGGAACGCGAGCCCTCTGACGAACCTCGCGACGAGGTTGAACCGGCTTTGGAGCTCCCGGTCACGAATCCTTCACGCGCATCCTCTCTCCTGGACTCGGACGACGATATGAGCGAAGACCCGGGAAGTTCAGACGACGACGCTATGGAGGAGATCGTGATGGATGATGAATCTCCAAATGGTCATTTCCGTGGCGGAGATGTTTCACAGGCGGAGCACTCGCAGACGGTGGCTTCCCCTTCAAGCCCGTCTTCCTCGCCATCATCAGAACACTCCACGCAAACTGCTCCATGGAGTCCCCTCAGTCCTAGTTCGCGAGAGGCAAGTTCGCAGGCGACATCTACCCCGTCACGCCAACAGTCGCGACGATCGACCTACTTTGCCACAACCCCGGACATTCCCGTTGGTGAGAGGATGAAGCAGTGCTTCTTGGAAGCGTCTGTATTGTCAACGCTATTGGTAGGGATCTTCACATCTTGCTCGTGTTGATCGTCTGATCTTGTTTGCTCTAGGACCTGTTCTTTGAATTCCCTTGGAATAACTTTTTGCATAGCGTCGTCTACGATTTCATCCACCAAGTCCTCACAGGCAGGGTCGATGGCGGTCTAAATCGCGAGTTAACCATTGCATTGTTCAGGGATGCCCGACTGATGCAACGCATCGTCGATGGACAAAAACAAAACGATGTAGAAAGGCAAGTCTTGGTGTCCTCATCTATTCGGTTGCGCCCGTGTAACGATGTCATCTTTCAGCACCAAGCCCAAAGGTGTGCGGTTGGGGTACATGGGACACCTCACGCTCATGGCGGAGGATGTCATCACCGCTCTTGACCATTTCCCACTCGATTTACGCCATATCATCGAACGGTTTGCACCGCAGCCTGCATGGAATGACTACGTGACGGGAAGGTACAAGGAAACCAAGAAACGCGACATGAGCTTGCTCGGTGGTGGCAAACCAGCCGTCAGCAACGCCCAACGTGCTGGAGGTCGGTGGGCAGTGGATGAAGAAGACGTCAAAACGACGGCTGTGCCAGCAAACGGCGGCCCCGGGGTGAAGGGGGAGTTCAAGAGGACTTCGACGACGCGACCAAGTCGAGAAACGAGTGCCGACTTTGGTCCCGCACCGATGGAAGATGAGGAGGACCATGGTACTGGCCCGCCGCAGGTATTTTAGAACTTGTCAATGTTGACGCTCTTCTTGACCCACTCTCGTGCTTCAGTTTGCGCGTTACTTGACGCAGGAGCTCCATGCAGGAGAATATCTCGCGTCGGATACGTCTGACGAGGAAGATGACGACAATGGCGGGTGGCTAACACAGTCCACGTTTGACCTTGGAAAACCTCCACCCGCCCGCCGACACAACAATGGGCAGAGTCCTTCTGGGTTTGAAGTGGGTGCTCTGTCACCTGGTTTCGTTCTCCAAGCCTGAATGGAATAATCACAGGATACGTTCAATCCATCTACTTCCGGTGCTCTCCGGGAAGCACTCTCGGACGACCCGTTTGGCGTGAATAGTTATGATGATGTCGGTCTCGTTCACCTTGAATCAGTCTCTCTCGCTGACGCTGGATGTTAGGACGATGGCTTTGGCCCATTCTCTGACTCGGCCGCAGCAAGGTCTTCAGATCCGTTTACCTTTGCGTCGTCGTCATTCTCCTCCTCGTATTCGTCGGACGACTCGTTCGATTTCGGTGATTTCCAGTCCGGTGACTCCGACAGCCAAAAGGACGGTGAACATACGCCCACCGCTGGAAGCTGGACGTTTGCCAGCAGCTCAGAGACAGACTCTGAAGGGGATGATTTTGGAAACACCAACGGGAGCAGACGTCAAAATGGCTTGCAAACGATATCACTGGACGACGTTAACGACCGCTTTGATAAAAATAAACAAGCGTGGGACTCTTAAGGGGGCAGAGGGTTGACGTGACACGATTTGCTGTTGTGAAGTCCCACATGCCAGCAGCATCTGTATTGTAGTATACCTCCAGCAGCGTTTGTCGTTGACTGTACCATTGGCATATAATTTCGTGATTTATTTGGGGGGGCGGGAATACAATGGATACTAGAGCTTGAATAGATAACCTCCGTTTCTCGAGGTAGCTGTAAAGGTGAGCTGATCGAGGATCTTGCCGCTGGGCTCGGCCAATGTACATTCGACCGTGTCACCAGGCGTAACGGGGCCGACACCTGAAGGAGTCCCGGTGAGGATGAGGTCGCCCTCCTGTGAGTACAGTCAGCAGACAGGCCGCCAAAGGAGTCGTACGACAAACCTCCAACGTCATGATGGAAGAGACATGCTCAACGAGTCTCGGAATGCGGAAAATCATGTCGCCGGTGTTACCACCCTGTTTGACTGCACCACTGATCTGTCGAGAGATACGCGCAGTGAGCTAGTGGACCTTTCTATTATAGGTCCGAATGCGTTACTTTCAGAGCGAGCCTGAGGTCGTGGGGATCCGAGATTGACGACTTGGGTATGAATTTCCTGAACACCGGGTGTGAGTATGGAAAACGGCGTGAAGAGGGGTGGACAGACCGACCCTATCGGAGTGAAGGTATCGAAGCCTTTGACTGCGGACCAGGGAAGGCCTTTCTTCTTCACCTCCTCTTGCATGTTACGTGCGGTCATGTCGACCGCCAAAGCTAGAAAGAAAAATGACGATCAGCATCGCTCATATCTGGCTTGGTTCGGAGTCGTACCTACCGTATCCAGCAATGTGGGCGTCGGCAGCGTCCTGTGATATGTCACGTCCACCTTTGCCAATCACGAGACCGAGTTCCACTGGTGCCAGTCAGGAATGAGTGCCCAAACTGACTGAACCAAGTAGCGCGACAGACCTTCGTGGTGAGCGACGACACCATTGGGTATCTCGACGTTTCCTCCGGAAGGAAGATAACTCGTGGTGGGTTTCAGGAAGAAGAATGGCTCCTTTGGACGCGTATTATTGAGCTCTTTGATATGTTCGGCGTAGTTTCTGCCAATGGCGACGATCTGGAACGACCTCCCTTGTTATGTGAGACACAAGAGACTGCGGGTTCCATACCTTCTTTCCCTGCCTCACAAATTGGGCTGCTATCGACGACATTTTGGTTGCGGGCACGGAAGGTGAAAAGTCTCAGAAGCAGTGCTATACAGGCGTGAGGGGTTCACCAAATTAGGCATTAGCCCCTGATCAGGCACATACGCTCACATGTTCACCGACGCGCTTACCTTTGAAGTTTGGACAGTTGAAAATCAGTCAAAGTGAGCCCAAGACTGTAGTTGCACATCAACACGCGAATGTTCTGAACGGTCGTCAGCCAAGCGGCATTGCCCGGTCACGAGGAAGCATCCTAGGCACAGTTCCTCGGCTGCTTCAGGTAGAAAATAGGCCACGATGCCACGCCTTCTATTCTCTTGTTCAATGACCGTAGAGTTATGCTCGCATTTGGACTGGATAATTCGTGTGTCATTCCTATTGGGTGCAGGGCGGATGAGATGGCCGCAAACGGGGCATCGGATTTTCGGCGACTACCAAATCTGGGTGTCGTCGGCCGAAGGATGTCGGTTGTGACTCGATCTCCAATAACATGAAAATTAAGCGGGCTGCAATTTGACTCCCATCCTTGACTCGTTTTCTCCTCTCTGGCTTTTCTTACTTTCCTTGTCGGCCGTTGACCCATGTCCATTCAAGCAGCTCTTCGCACTACAGGTGCCCAAAAGTCGGCTACGACTGCGTGCTTCACGCGCTCCAAATCTACCATCTCTTCGTCCTCGATCGTTGACGCCAAATCAAGAGTCAGAGATCACGCCAGAAACCTGAGCAGATCATCCCCGAGAGGCGCTCTCCCAGCACCAGCTGTGTAATACTCCCAACTCGTCTTATTTTTTGCAGGGGTACTTACCAACCCGCACTAGCCGACCCACCCCGAACAATGTCCCGTTCCCTGCACCGGTGGAGCCGCGCATGACCGCAGCTGCTCTGGATCACTCGTTTGTTGGCATGTCCGGAGGCCAGATATTCCACGAGATGATGCTTCGCCATGGCGTAAAGCACATATTTGGTTACCCAGGCGGTGCTATCTTGCCCGTGTTTGATGCCATATACAACTCCGAGTACTTCGACTTCGTACTCCCTCGCCATGAGCAGGGCGCAGGCCACATGGCAGAAGGTTATGCCCGTGTGTCTGGAAAACCTGGTGTCGTCCTCGTTACGTCAGGCCCAGGAGCAACCAATGTCGTCACACCAATGCAGGATGCCCTCTCTGACGGTGTCCCTCTTGTCGTGTTCTGCGGCCAGGTCGCTACCTCAGCCATCGGTTCCGATGCATTCCAAGAAGCTGATATCGTCGGCATATCGAGAAGTTGCACCAAATGGAATGTGATGGTCAAGGATATTGCCGAATTGCCCCGGCGTGTCAACGAAGCGTTCAAGATTGCTACCTCAGGGCGTCCCGGCCCGGTTCTTGTAGATCTTCCCAAGGACGTTACTGCCGGGATTCTGCGCACACCTCTTCCCTACAAGGCTACTAACCCTGGATCACACACCCTGCCTTCGAACCCCCTGCAATCCATCACTTCCCCGACCGACATTGTCCTCATTCAGCAGGCTGCTAGTCTGATTAACCAGGCACAACGGCCAATCATCTATGCCGGCAACGGAGTTCTGTCTTCTCCCATGGGACCCAAGTTGCTTGCCCAGCTTGCCGAGCAAGGCAACATTCCTGTCACCACCACTCTGCAAGGCCTTGGTGCCTTTGACGAGACCAACGAGAAGAGCCTGCACATGCTTGGTATGCACGGTTCGGCTTATGCCAATCTTGCAATGCAAAATGCCGACTTGATCATCGCCCTTGGTGCACGATTTGATGATCGTGTTACGGGCAAGGTCGATACTTTCGCGCCTGCTGCGCGCGCAGCAGCGGCTCAGGGACGTGGCGGTATTATCCACTTTGAGATTCAACCAAAGAACATCAACAAAGTCGTCGACGCTTCCATCGCGGTTCTTGGTGACGTCGTATCGAATCTTGCTGTTCTCGTTCCTTTGATCCGATCGACGCCGCGCAACGAATGGTTTGCTAACATCAAGGAGTGGAAAGAAAAGTATCCTTTCACCTACGTGAAGACTGCTGGCCCCAATGCCCGTATCAAACCGCAGGAAGTCATCGAAGAGCTTGATAAGCAGACAGCTCATAGGAAGGAGGATGTGATCGTCACCACAGGAGTTGGTCAACACCAGATGTGGGCTGCTCAGCATTTTAGATGGAAAACTCCACGTTCCATGGTTACCTCCGGCGGGCTCGGCGTACGTCTTACCCTTCTGTCTTTCTCTCTCGAATACTGAATTCTCGTGTGCTCAGACGATGGGCTTTGGTCTACCTGCGGCCATCGGCGCCAAAGTCGCTGCTCCGAATAAAACTGTGGTTGATATCGACGGCGATGCTTCGTTCAGCATGACTGCAATGGAGCTCGCCACTGCTTCTCAATATGACATCGGCGTGAAGGTTCTTATCTTGAACAACGAATTCCAAGGAATGGTGGTACAGTGGCAAGGTATGGCTATATGATGGGACACAGGAGCAGTGGCTTACAAGCTGTATACAAGATCTCTTTTACGATGCTCGGTATTCTCACACGCGGATGACAAATCCCGACTTTGTCCTCCTCGCAAGGGCAATGGGCGTCCATGCAATCCGGTGTGGTAACGTAGATGAACTACCTGCCAAGATGAAGGAGTTCCTTGAGTATGATGGATCGAAACCCGTCTTGATGGAATGCATGGTAGAGACGAATGAACATGTATACCCAATGGTACGTCCTCGGTCTTCAGTCGATCTCATTTTTTGGCTGATTCCTCGATAGGTGCCAGCCGGCAAGGCTCTGCACGAACAAGTTCTTCACCCTACCTTGAGACCAAAAACAAAATCCGATGCTTGAATGCGTCGCGAATATCTATGACCTCTGTGGACCCATCTATCGAGTCTCGCGTTTCTCTCTCCTTTGGCATAAATTTCACAAAATTAATGTACCATGCTCAACGTGTACCAACATTCGCAGTGCGCTTTGCCTCCCATTCGTCTTTCACATTTATCATATACGTTTTCATTTTCGGAGAATTCTAGAAACACAAAATGGGGTGTTGAACCCCGGTCTGTTTTATGCCCCGGTGCTTCGGTTGAACGTAAATGCGATGCCTCTTTCAGACTACTCCGAGGTTCGATCGAGCTTTCTGTGGAGCAGACGACGGCTAGCGCTGAGACATCTTCGTGTGGCACGTTCCTGGTGGAATTTCTGAAGCTGACAAGATGCGATGCAACATCACACCGCCGATGCGTTTATCGTGGCGGTCGTTGCACCCAAGACATCCAACGCCTCGGGGCTCTCCAAGACGACAGCCCTCAGCAGTTTTGCAGGAGTCGCAGAGCATCACCCTGATGACGGAACTTTTTGGCCGTCCTCACTATCTCAGACCTATACTGAGTAGTATACTCTGCCTCCAGTGATATCAAAAGCAGAACTTCTTGCAAATGCTCAAACAACCGTATGAAGGCCGCCTGTTGCGACGACTCGTCACACATCTGTCTCTCGCGCATGTCGCTGGGATATTTATCTAATTGCTCGCGGGGCGGGACTAGAGAATCACCGACACTCACACCATATAGACGCTGAGAACTGCGTGATAGAACAGTTCGATGGATGCTATTACCATGAGACATTTGGGCCCTGGGGGGCAATGCAAAGTCCTAAGCGACGCGCGTAGCGCCGTCGACTCTTATCACCGGTTTCAAAGACTCGGAGAGACGGAACAGCCTCGCCCACTCGCATCACAGGTTTCTGAGCAAATACGGCGATACACCAAGACCAAAATAAAAGGGCGCGTCAGAGTGCCTCTTTGTTCACATACACACAACCTATCCTCTCAGGACCCAAACAACTCCAAGTGAGAGTGTTTCGAGATGCTCAACAACAATCCTCCAACCGCTCGAGTCTCAGCTGAAGATGTCGTGCCAAGGTCAGCCTCTTTCAATGACCAGCAACACACCGCCAGCTATACGCTCTTCATTGACACCCCAACATCTAGTAGACCCTCGCCTGTAATGGTCTTCTCATCTGAATACGGGGCAGGTTGACATGGCTGGGCGACTTGAAGGTAGCGTCGAGCTCGATACCATACCTTCTCCGTCTCTCGACTGACGTGATATGCTCACGCCAGAACAAACTCAACCCCAGGCTTTGACTGCCGCTCACAATATGAACCTTTGACACTTGCGCATCCGAGTTTTAAAAATAGCCGGACTCCATGACTATCACACGCAGAGTGTGTCCCTTGGTGTGCTCCTGGTACATTTTTTTCCATGGGCAAACCGTATTCGACCACCACCAGCACAGATAGGGGAGGGGGGGCACAGATGAGGGGAACTGTGTTGGTGTTTTCACGATGCAACCAAGTCTACTGTACCCTGGCCAGGCAGTAGGCTTCCTGTATGCGTGTATCTAAACAGATTGGTTTGTTTTTTTTTAGAATTAAACACACATTTTCGCGTCGCATTGAAGTGTTGTCGCAGGACTTTTGTGGATTGTTGAGTCTTTTCGCCTGCACGTGACCATATAGTTCTGAGATCGTCGTACTGGCAAATCATGATGTGCCAGTCGGATGCATTACTGCCGGGTTGGGACCTCATTCCATCCGAGTCCCGGTCCGGGTCGTATTCAGCTGTACTACGTTACAACTTACAAGACCTGAAGGTTCCGAATCCCCCATCAAAACTATGAGATACCACCTTCCTCACCTCAGATGTATAGTGAAACACGCTGGCCGGCGTTGACAGCAGAGATCAAGGCTTCCCGTGTCGGAGTAAAAATTACAATGCATGGATGACCATCCGTGGCTGGAGCTTGACCCACAGAAAGCACAAACGTTATACTGGCAGCCCAAACGAATCACTTGGGCTAATTTCGTTTGCACTTTCACTGACGTATTTCTAGAACCGCGCGCGCGACAACTCGTCCATGTAATACCCTATCTTTCTTCATCGACATTAATCCTGATCAGTCTCGCAAGAGTTATTTATTGTTAGAATTGAATGGGACACACGCACGCGTTCCATGTCTGGCTGTGCGAGTCATAGCAAACGTGGTGATGATTATTGCGGTGACTCGTGATGTCGCCAGTGTCGCAACCGTCAACTCTCATCGATGGGCCCGGGCGTTGGGGGTTTGTCTGTGCCCTACCTTTCCCACCACCCTTCAGGCTGCTAAATCACCTCAAACGTGATTCAGAATACCGGCAGAAAACACAGGATACACCGAAAACATTCCATCGAGGTGCGGTCGCTTCAGAATCCTCACCGCTGGAAAGGCGAATAACTCGATATAAAACAACGGTGTGGGACGAGGTACGACTCCAGGTCCTTGTACTTTCTTGTGGGGTATGCTAAAGCGTGCGACCAGATTGAATTGCTCAGTCGCAACTCGAGGGATCGTGAGAATTGAGTATTGTTGCACATATCGCCGAGCTAGGCTTGGAGTCGTTCGGCCTGCAACAGCTGCTCTGCTGTGAATAACACTCATGACACTAACCGGAGAAGACCACAACAGGATTTTCAAGGGGGCTCACCGTTTCCAGGGTCACATTCCTTTAAGTAAGAGCAATTCCTTCCCCACATTGGATTGCTCAGTCGAGCTGAACCATCAGGATGCAATACCTGTCCGACAGACTGCAATGATCAGCCCCATAAACTGCAAAAGTGTAAATCAATACCAAGGAGGACCTGGGAGGACCAATATCACTGAGACTCGTGTGAGAAGGGCGGCATTCGAGCATCACCCTGACGTTGCCCTGGTATCAGTGCCTTCCGAATAGACGGCAGCGGGTCGAGCCGCCCTGGAAGCGTTTCCCTCGTCTACGCGTTGGCATGTCATACGATCGCTTGATGTACATGATCGCGTCCACAAACTTGCCTGTGGAACCCCTGCGCGAAGCGTCACTTTTGGCAACTCCCTGCCAATCGATCTGGCGACGCGGGGGTGACGCACAGTGTTCTTCTCGGAGACGGCGCGTCGGGTCCTCTTGGCGTTCGATCGTCCGTCCGTGCGCGAACATTCTTTTTGCGAGTGCACTGTGGGTTCATGCACGTTCTCTTGCAGATTATGAGTACTAGTACTGGGCAGGATCCGAGCTGCGAAAAGATGGCCCGAGGGGTCTCGATCTCTGCATCCTTGCGCCAGAGTCGCTTCATGGAAATGATGTAGCAGCCTGGGAGAATGAAGGCAAACGCCGCTGTAGCCCAAACCTCCAAAGCTGAACCGCGGTGATTCGATTACGAGACCATGAACTTACTTGGACGCCTCCATAGTAGACGGATGATCGCAGTGGGCCACTTGCACCATCTGAAGGCGTTTTCTCTCACGAGTGTGTGAAGCGCCAAACATGACGACAAGGATCATTAATTCTGACGCGTGCCCGCCACCTTAGGTTCAACAGAAACCAGTTAGAAGGAGGGCACAGCTTTGGAAAAGTTCAGTCAGCCAATGAGTATATAGTAGCTCCGAGTCCACTAACACGATGTAGATAGCATGTGGCTTATGAATCAAGGTAAACGGAATACAGCCCCCAGCCGGCCCGGGTATTGGCCAGTGACTTAGAAAGGTACGAAACGGGGGTTCAAACCAACCTCTGCACTTAAAAAGGAGGGGGGGACACCTAGAAGCGGAAACAACCAATCGTCGCACAGTGTAGATAGCATGTATGGCTTATAAATCAGGGTGGGTACGAGACGGGCGTGCAAAACAACCTGTGTACAGTTGATATGCTCATAATGCATACTAGTATGCATTATGAGATTGCTACTGAAACACGACTATTTTTTGCCGAGAGTGTACGAAATCCTAATATGCATTACGAGGGAATTTATGCATTATGAGCATATCAACTGTACTTCAAGTTACAAGAAGGACGACAGACACCCAGAAACGGAAATGTACACTTAGATACCATGTATGGTTTATAAATCAGGGTGGCAGCGTGCGTGCAAAACAACCTGTGTACTGAGGACGACAGGGGGGACACCTAGAAGCGGAAGTTGCAATCGTCGAACGAAATAGATACCATCATGCTTATAAATCAGGGGGTTCGAGAACAAAGCGAAACGAGGATACCTAGAAGCGGAAGTGGTACCCAATCATCGAACGACTCGGACGTAGATACCATGTATGGCTTATAAACCGGGGTGACGAGACGATTCCAAACAACAACGAGGATACCCAGAAGCGGAAGTGGCACCCAATCATCGAACGGGATGCTACATAGGTGTATGGCTTATAAATCAGGGTGGGTAGAGAACGGTTCAAAACGCCCTGTGTGCTTAAAAGGAGGACGGCGGGGGGGGGAAACACGCAATCGTCTCTCCCTCCTCGCCAGCCCGTACTTCCAAGTGACCTAAATACCACTTATTATGGGTGCTCTTGCAGAATGTTGGCAAACTCCGTACTCTGCCGTTTCTCATTCGCATTGTGCCGTGACTGGAATTCGCATTGGCACGCCTCCCGCTCATTCCAACACCCCTAGAACCGCGTCGTATCACCGTCTCCACCGTGGCGTCCCCCCCAATAAGCATGCGCGGGGACTCAAGGACGACTCGACTCCCAGGACTAAATCACCCGCGGAAAATACACAGGGGAACAGTCAAAGTCGCGATCGCACTTGCATTGAAGGCGAGAACCGTCTCGTTTTATCAGTCGACGATTTGCATTCCGTCCCCAAGGCTCAACGTGCAGGTATGTCCATCTCTGACCGACCTATTCACATTCGCTAAGAGAGAGAAAAGGCGGGGTTGAGGCGGAGGCGGAGAGAAAGGAATATACAGGGTTTGCATGGATATGCGGCGCGCGCTGTGTTCATACGTCATAGGAAGGCGCAGTACAGTATGAAACATTTGACCAGAGGGGCCCCGGGCAAGAATCGGGAACCGATGTGAGCGTCGGGGGAAAGCATCGCCTATGGTAGTGTTAGAATTCGGGATGTGGGACCACGCAGGAAGGAATAATAACGTAGCATCTTGTTTGTCTGAGCTATGTCAAACAAGTAGAAAGTACACGACGATGGTATGCGACGTGATTATGTAAGCACTCAGAGCGGAAAATGTAATCTCCAACAGATAGCCCGTAGATTAGATCAAGCCTTGCAATGCGATAGAGAGCCCTTCGAGAACCCTCAAGGCATCGACCAGGACATATGTAGAGAGCCGTTTCTCTTGGAGTACAGAATATCTGATCTTGGGATGGCCTACATAGTTCTTGGACCCCGCAGCACGAACAGGTTCAAGGGGAAGGACAGGGACTACAGGAGCAACCACAGCCCCCCACAGGGCCAGTCAAGTGTCGGTGTTTGCGCGATAATGACCATGCGGGATCTGCGAGGCAACCACTTTCTCGTTCGCGCACCGAAAATAAACGAACATGGAGATTGTATGAAGCGCACAGGTCACGATGACGATGTTGACGGCAGTGAAGCAAAAGGTTCCAGGTGCGCCGCAGTTTAGGTACACCGACAAACGGGTAGCCGTACGGGAGCAAGTTACTGGTGCAACCATGGAACGTTCGGAAGATGCAGGGAATATGAGCGATTCCATTATAAGTACGGATTGAAACGTTCGGTTAGATATGATATCAACTGGTATGGAACACGCGGCGGTCTGGGGGATGACGAGACCCGATACCGGAACTCGACTTTGTGGAGTGTAGACGGAGAATGGATACATGACCACAGGTTGTCGGAGAACAAGACTTGCGGTGCGAACAAAGCGCAGGAAGAAATCCAAACGATTACCACGCGCCAATGAAGTCTTGGGGTCTAGGTCTTCTTCGACGGTCGACTCAATCGGTGCGTTACCAGATTATAGTTGTCTGATCGACCACGCCTGGTTTCAGGGTGCAGCATCGCACTGGGGCTGATGAAAAAACCCTGGATTTGGGTGTGGGAGTACGTAAAACCTTGGACTCCAAGGCAAACGCGTACAAAGGGCGTACCGGGTCTTCGCATATGTCGCCGTTGAGGTTATGTCGCTAGAAGGTCCCGCCGACAACCACAAAAATGAAAGGGTCCCCATGTACCAAGAAACTGTTGATAATCAAAAAAAAACTTTAATGACGAGCAAGCGGATCGACGCCGAAAGAGCTTTCAAAGCGGGAGATATTGCAAAGACGACTCCGTGCAAGTAGAACATTGCCCCCGGTGAGTAGTCTGGTGACCAGACCAGTCTATGAGGTAGCCGTCGATAGACGGTCTGGTAAAATCCGTTCGCGTTTATTGGGCTGCGCGGATTCCCACGGTTTGGGGATTTTTGACCAATCAAAAAATACGAGATTATTGAATTTGAATTTGACATCAAATTTGAAAGAGAAAATAAACCTTGAAATAAACTCCTCAGATCATGAGTCTACTACGATCATGAGTGGCAGTCGCGCTCTTCTATGACCTCCCATGAGCACGCGCCGATTTTGAAATGGGCACTACCTCCGCAACGCTGGCCATCCTTGCTTACACTTTAGACGAACTACAGCACCGCGCACTAGAAGATATCGGTCCGACTCGGCTTCCTCATTATCAGACTAGCCGGAGGGTCTGAACGTAACCCCATTCCATCCTAGTCGTGTTCTGTTTACGTCATAAGACCTGAAGATTCCCCATTCAACTATACTCCACCTTCCTCATCTCAGATGCTATAGTGAAACACTCTAGCCGGCGTTGACAGCACAGATCGAGGTGTTCCGTGTCGGACAGTCGGAGTAAAAATTGCAATGGATGATCATCGATCATCCGTGGCTGCAGCTTGACTCACAGAATTTAGAAAGCACAGCCGAAACGTATCACTCGGGCTAACCTCGTTTGCACTTGTCATTGAACGTATCTCCAGGACCGCGTCAACTCATCCATGCATTACCGTTACTTTCTTCGTCGACATTACTTAACCCTGATCAATTTCGCAGGCTATTGTTAGAATTGAATGGGATACACGCACACGTTCCATGTTGTACCAGTGTCGCAACCGTCAACTCTCATGCATCGGTGGGTCCGGGCACCAAGAGTCTGTCTTGCCTTTACCACCACCCGTCAGGCTGCTAGATTCCTTGACCTCAAACGTTACTCGGAATGCCGGCAGAAAATACAGGATACACCGAACACATTCATCGAGGTTTGGCCGCTTCAGAACCCTCGTCATCGGGAGCGCGAGTAACTCTACATAAAACTCCGAGATTTACGACTCCAGGTCCTTGTACGTTCTCGTGGGATATGCTAAAAGTGTGCGACCAGATTGTTCGGTCGCAACTCGAAGGATCGTGAGGATTGGGTTATCGCACATATTGCCGAGCTGGGCAAGTAGTTTGGCCTGCAACAGGTGCTTTGCCAACTGTTGCTGTCAACCTCCAAGGGCTAGCTTTCCCAAGGTGACAGGCAAAAGTGCTTCATATTTGGTGAATTACACTATGACAAAGAACTGACACGAGCCGGAGCAGACCACAACAGAATTTTCAAGGGCTCACCGGTTCCAGGGTCACATTTTTTGAAGAGCAGCTCCTTCCGCACATTGGATTGCTCAGTCGAGTTTGACCATCAGGATGCAATACCTGTCCAACAGAGTGCAATCAGCGCATTACAACGCAGCTTCACACACCATATCGCATCAAAGTGTTTTTTGAGTATGGTGGTCTTCGCACGGTCCTCTGTGAATTTCTTCATGCACAGGAATTCGTCCTCACTACCTGCTTCGAAGCGCTATCAATCATGGAAGACAAATTTACCATTATAGTGGAAGATCAGTCCATTATCGATGTCATCGTTTCCATGCTGAAAAGTCAGCGGAATCGGTGGGACCAGGTACACACCCCTCTAAAGCCTTCGACGTGCGACTAATCAATCTGAATGGTACATATTAGCGTAACTCATACCTCACTAGCAGATTTATGCCTTGTGGCCCCAATCATGTTTTCCATAGCGTCACAAATCCTCTGAAGAATGGTCGTCTTACCTGCGTTTGGCTCCCGACGACGAAAACTCGAAAACAGCCAAACGGAAGTTTTCGAAATCTCTTGCTCGTATGTTCTACGTTCCGTAGATCCGGAACGCACGGATGGAGGAAGGTGCAGTCGATAGGCAAAAGCGTTTTGGGTGGTAGGAAATGCAGGTAAAGAGCACTTCTCGACGAGAGTTGGAAGGCCGCGACGTGCACATCATCGCAAGCGCCGCAAAAGCAACAAGCTTCATCGCATTCGTTACGCCAGGTTACACAACAAGACACCACAATGACGGTACGCGGGCAGGTTGTCGAAATCTTAAGAATGGCCCGCACATGAAATTAGGGTCAGAGATTGGGGGGAGGATACTGAAAAGGTGCGTCGATGCAGTAAAGGAAAGCCAGAATATAACAACGACGAACTTAGCCGAGGTAACTCTTGGACCTCAGATGCTATGTCTCCTGCAGCGTCAGACTCCCCGCCACCCACCGCAGATTCCGCCTCTTCAACCATACCTTTGACAGAGAATATCTGTAGCCAAGGTGGATAAGAGATCACGAGTGAATGAGTGAAGGAGCCTACCCTCCACTCAACCCGCATTTTGATTGGAGCTTGTCTCTGATAACACGTTCCCCATCTCCAAGAAGTATCACTTTTGAACACACCGAGCATACTTTGTTTTGTGTGCCTTTCCATTATAATGCTAAAAAAGCTGGTGAAATCGTTATCCAATGATTGAACGCGATGACGACCGAGACCAAGTTGAGTTGGGCTGGAACTCGTCGCGTTTTCTGGCAACTACTTTCCAACATCTGTGGTCTGGGTCACCATCGTAACACCAGAACAGGGGGACAGAGCGCCCATAGACTGCAAAAGTACAAATCAACGCCAAGGGGGGCCTGTCAATGGGGAGACTAATATCACCAAGACTCACGCGAAAACTGCGGCATTCAGTGGCAAGCATTGTTCTGACGTTGGCCCATCCACTGGCACCAATGCCTTCCAAATGGACGGCGGCGGGCAGGGCTGGTTCTGTGGCGTTTCTTTTGTCTACGGGGATGTCATGTCACACGACCGTTTGACATATATGATCACGTCCACAAACTTGCCTGTGGAACCCCTGCGCGAAGCGTCACACCTCCAAACCCCCGGCCGCGGAGTAATGTGCGTGTCCTCCTCGGAGACGACGTGTCGCGTACGAGCATCCTTTTCGAGAGTGCACTGTAGAGTTCTCAAGTCATGGACTCGACTTGCACTTTGAGCCTTCGAGATGATTCAGACGAGGCCTGGCAAGAATAGCTTCGCTGACACTAGTCTTGGCAGGGAGATGAGTAAGGATCCGAGCTGTGAAGATGGCCCGAGGAGCCTCGATCTCTACATCCTTGCGCCCGATTTGCTTCTTGGAACCCTCGTAGCAAAAACCTTTTCCGGGAAACCCCGAAAGGAGCGAATGAAGGCAAACGCCAACCACCCTCTGGCCAAGCTGCAGCCCAAACCTCCGAGAGTCAGTGAACGGCGGTGATTCAATTACGCCATGGTCCAGGAACTTGGACGCCTCCATAGAATAGTAGAGCGATGATCGCAATGGGCCACTCATGTGTCGAAGCGCGAAGGATCATGACATTGATGACAAGTAACCATCGATTCCGTTCTGACGCCTGCCAAGGTTCCCATTTTTAGATGGAGTGCGGGGTTTTTCAGGGCACAGCACGCCATTTGAAGCGCTGGCTGCATGCCAACTCTTTGGAAGGGCCCCTCCAAGATGACGTTATCATCAAACCTCAAGGCCACACATAGCCAATGAAGTCCTCTAACACGACTTGGATGGCATGTACGGCTGGTAGGATCGTGGTGCACAGAATCACTTCTTTGGAAGAGCCCTCCATGAATGACGTTATGATAAACTTCAGCCAGCCAACAAGTTACTTCGAGGTTTCTAACACGACATAGATACCATACCCATCAGGCTAGGCGGCGTACGATCCCCAGCCGGTATTAGCCTTTAGACAGGCACGAGACGGGTGTTCATATCAACCTGTGGACTTAAAAGGAGGACGGCGGACGGACACCTCGAAGTAGAAGAACGCAAGCACCTTTCCCTCGTCCTCACCAGCCGTACTTCCAACCGAGCCAAAATAGTTGACCATACCATTGCTATCATGGGAGTTCTCGCAGAAAGTTGGCAAACTCCATACTCTGCCACATCCCAATCGCATTGTGCCGTGACTGGAATTCGCCGTAGCCCTCCCGGTCGTTCCAACACCCCTAAAAACGCGTCGTATCACCGTCTCCACCGCGGCGTCCCCCGCGATAAGAATGCGCAGGGACGAGGGGGACCCAAGGACGACTCGAATCCCGGGACTAGATCACCCGCGGAAGAAACACAGGGGAAGAATAGCCAAAGTAGCAATCGCACTTGCAATGAAGGCGAGAGCCGTGCTCTCGCCCCATTAGTGGACGTTTTGCATTCCGTCCCCAAGGCTCAACGCGCAGGTATGTCCATCTCTGACCGACCTGTTCGCATTGGCTAACAGAGAGAAAAGTGTGCGGACGCGTTTTACGCGTCATAAAGGCTCGCTGTCGTTGAAGCGTCGAACCTACTTCCGCCCTCGCGCAGGGTGGTGCGCTAATGGCGCGCTCGTTCTCCGAGACTGATCTAGTCGTACCTCGTTCGGGGGCCCCCGAACACTGAGGACGTCGAGAAGTCTGCTTAAGGACAAAAGTGCTCGGTGAGGGCTCTGATTTCAGAAAGATGATCGACCCTCTGACTTGCTGGGAATAGTCGTTATCGGATCCAAGAGCACAAAGTCCTGCGAAAAAGACGGCGACGTCGATAACGAGGCGGATGTAAAGCTAGACGTATCTAATTTCACCATGGGAATGAGCGGCGGTTTTGATAACAGCAGTAAAAAGGCACAGGTTGCCAAGTGATAATGTAGGAATATGAAGCAACCATCTCAATCGAACACTCCCGCATGAGGTCCACCTTTTCTACCCGTAGACGCCAGTCAAGGTCACGTGGCGATTGCGTTAGATTGCAAATCGATGTGATCAGGCGCGCAGTGGGGAGAGGATCGGGATTCAACTCACCGGATTCATCAACGCACATCGCCAAGACGAGCGTGTGTCTGCATGTGTGGGTCGGCTCACCGATTCTTTGCCATGCCCCGTTCGAAGCTCCAAATCACACTGACGGACACCCATGATAGTCAAGAGAGGGGTGGAACCCGCTCTAAATGAGTGGTGATTACAGGCGCAACGCGGATAACTCGAGGCGACCAAGGTGCATATGCGGAAAGTACCTCGATCCTGAAACCAGGGGTGGGGTCTGCGAGGTTCGAGTGATGTGTGAGACAAGTGCAAAGACCAAGGAAAGATTTAAAATGACGAACAGCCAGCTAGAAACGTTTGATCGGCATGGTAAGAGTCATTTCATGCGACGACGGTAGAGCTGACAACGACGTCCACACTGAGAGAAAAGGCGAGTGTTCAGTCCAGTGAGGTTTCGGGGAACTGACGTGCTGGGTTTCTAGTGTGATTCTTAGCTTGCATTGAGACTAGGGCGGGCCACGAGTTCAGATGGTTGCGGGTTGTAACGGTTATGAAACTGCAACGATGCATGACAGGGTCCGGAATCTTGCATGAGACGGAAAAACCATTGACAAATACACATCGTTGCAGTTCATGATGCTCATATGGCTCGTGGTGCATCTCTGCCAAGCTCAATGGGGATCTAGTGGGGAAGACGGTGGGTTTGTGGCGAAAGCGAACAAGCAAGTGCATGCGACGTACTAATTTGTTAACATATCAAAACGGCGGTTGGTCGTGTGCAGTGCGTATCCTAATGGATTCAGACGTGATGGTCAATTACGTCTTCTGACCTGCCGGATGACAGCTATGATATGAAAAAGCATCCTGGTTCGTACAATCTTGCCTCAGAGCCAGACCATGGCATCTCTATAAAACTGATATCAATTGAATCGAGAACGCCGTAATTTGTGAACGAGAGAGTAAGAGTGAGAAAACGCGATACTCGGCTCACTTTTTTACGTTCCTTTCGGGGCTGACCAAATGGCCGGTTGGAGCGAAAGGACCAACCATCCCTAGTAGCCCCTAGCTAGTGCCCTGCAGTTTTTCATTTGCGATAACACGGTCAGGGAAGCAAAGAAGCCAAGGGTCAGAGATCAAGGAGAGAACAATGCTTGCATCCGCCAACATCCTGTATATCGCCCGACTTGCATCATGCACATGATGCTACTTGTTATTTGTGAGCCATGTCACAAAGAAATCTTTTCCTTCCGTCGGGCCTGGATTCCGGCCCCGATCAAATGGTCTCGCAGGCAGGCCCATCGATGTCTACGTGCTGCCATACGTGTGCTTCAAGCTGTGTGAGACGGGCTTGAATTAGATGGAGTTCTGTAAGGGGTATTGTAGCACCATGTAATTGCCCGTCCGCAGCAGGCGCAGCGCCGTCTGCGTCATGGCCCAAAGCTGGAACGTCGAGTCGAGTCTACATTTCCAAATCCGTAATTAGGCCAACTTTGGATATGAACTTTCTCACGGTACACCAACAGGTCCTCGAGACCAACTTTCGTCCTGAAACCCAGTTACATCGAGTGTGGCGAGCCTGAGCGCAGCCACAATCAGACTCAGTGGAACGATGCTTTCTTACGCCACTTCACTCCCCCAACACGCACCCACATCCAAAGCGCTGTACAAGTCCAGTACTCCCACTGGATCCGCGCACTGCCAAGCAGGATCGATAGCACTCACGGAATGGAACACACCCGGTCTTCCAGGATTCCCAGATTCGGGGGGATACGTCTATTCCGTGAAGGCATTCTTGCAGGATCGCACTGAACACCTGGATCCTGTGGTGCAGCACCGCGCTTCGCCTCGGACCACGCACATGCCGAATTGGACATGACACAGCCCCGCCCGGTCCGAAGTGAGACTGGGGTGGGCATGTGGGGTCGTCCGACTATGTAGGGGAAAGCCAACACGCCTACTATGATAGGAGCGGTTCCATGAGGCTACAGCGCGGGGGGGACACACTAGCACGGCGCGTGCCCCGTCTGTGCACCGCTTTTACCAAAGCACGCCGTCCCTCGTGGAGAGCGTATGCATGAAAGGGCTCACCTAGATTGGCTATGCACCCTCGAATCAGATTCGCGAAATGAACGTGCCCCGTGACGGAGCCCCGAAGAATACTGTAAAGGCTTTTGGGCACGCGGCGCGAACGTCACAGATCCCCCAAGGTCGTCATTTATTTTCGTCACCAAGCCAATCTCCAATCTTTGCGCGCTAAATGAGATGCGTCATGCTTTGGCGTGCTATGTATCGATGACGAACACGCGGTGAGCCGTGTCGTTGATGATCTGAGAATGAATAGGATCTGATAGTGCCATGGTAGAAGCCAAGGTGGAGAGCGATGACCCTCCCTGGAAGCGAGCAATTAATAGCGAAGATGGTAGATTATCTGGAATCGCGACATCGACCATCCGGTAGTGGTCTTTCCTTGCCGGGTGATAACGAACTTTTATCGAAGTATACCCTTCGTGGATGGTAGTTTCGCGCTTGGGTTATCTTTGGAATTCGTTGCTAGTGCCATTGCACTCAGTTGATAAACTGTGGTGCGTTTCATCAAGAATAGTGGGAGATGAAACGACTTGCTCTTATTTTATAGAACAGTAGCGTTCACTCCTTGGTCATCGCAGAATGCACGTTTCAGGTAATCGAGCTGGAGATTACCGAAATGAAATCAGGTTGCCGGGCATTGCTCCCCCGTGACCATGCGAGATATTCATAGAGAGATTCACCGATGAGGATTATTCCGGAGAGCCGCCACCGGGATTTTCGACGATCGCTATGCAAGAAAATGAAGTGCCTCGGAGAGCGGTCGAGGTGTCAGCATGTATCACTATCAGGGGATCCCATCGGTGCACATCAATCCTCGACTTAATTCTTCCGTGTTTGATTCGTCGCCTTCTTTTCAAGTGATACACATTCTGCTTACGAATCATCCTACCGATCGTCAGACGCAAATGTCATTCGGATGACTATCGCGCCGAGTCAGTCGAGTCATCACCTCGACACAGCTCTTACACCTCCCTCGGCGTACGGCAGGCTGCGATGATGCGCCACCAAAGTTAAAGTTGGGTCCCGCTGCCACCAGCTGCCACCACAGTTCGTGTGTTCACGCCCGACAACGCCAACTCATCACCACACAGACACACCATGACAACCGTGGTTCATAGGGAAACACCCTCGGGCCACTAAGTCCGCGTACGGTGATGTTCTCGATCAGATCAATTATACTACGAACGAAGCGGAACGTTCCCCGTCGTCGAGCTGGGGTCTAGAGTGCTTCCACACCATCTCCACTCGAGAGAATCACGGCGTTCATCTGCATACGTGCATCGTTCATGTATGTATTATCCCCGCTTTTACCCCGGCGAGTAAACAACGAAGCACTATTTGAATTACGAACGGTTGGAGATAGACATCGCCTCTCTTTGCGTTCTCGACGTCGCGCGCTTCGCCACCCCAAGCCCATTGGATGGGGGCTTCCGCGAAGCAAGGAAAGAACTAGAAACAGACTTGGCTTTATCATCGCCATTACGATGATGCTGTGAGCCTTACAAACGCTGATCCAGGGCCAAGAAACGGTAACTTGACGGATGGCCGAAAATGCCGACCAGGGTTGATCACATGGCGGTGTGGGATGGCAGAGGATTCCGTATTCTCCCGGGCGTGGGCAAGACGAATCAGACGAGCCGTCCTGTCACGCACACCATGTCCCGTTCGGTCTTCCAAATCCGACATGCCGGGCATGAACGCGTCGCGCGATACTTTCCGCGGGTGTCTAGGCGTTATCCAGAAGGTTCGATCACCATCTATAGGTCGCGGTCATTAAAGAAGATGAGATGGAGTCTACCGATTGGGCCAGAAGAATTAGGAGATGACGGACTATGCTAAGAGATAAGATAATATTGGTGTTCCCACGCGCCTAAATGCCGAGGGACACGGTACAAGACGGATATGGAGACGGCGTGGTGTCTAATTTTGGCGGGACGGTATTGGATGGGACGATAGATGATCAGGATCAGGCAGAGCGATGGCTCAACTAGAATCCAAGACCTGCCGAACCAGCCGGCCAACGCTCGCCCGGATTGGCACGCCAGCCCATCTGCCAATCCAGCTCATGATTGATACACGTGTTTATGATGGCCCGGAACTTCCCCATAAACGACAGAACATTCGCCATTGCGGAGAGAATGGAGAACAGTCACAGCTAAATCTGTTCTATTGGAATGTGGGGAAGAGGGGGACCACTGACGATGTGATCGAGGCGAAACCTGTGACAGAACTGCGTCTAGACACCATTTCCAGTGGTCCACTGTTTCTGTCGGGCCTGATGGGCACGGCAGCCTTTGGATCAATCACATCGCTGTTTATTTCTCACAACGTTGACATCCTGGGGAAACGCTGGCAGGCATCCCGCCGCACCCAACCAAAATGGTAAGCCTGGCAGATCAGGCGCGCCAAGCCGTGAAAGGAGAGATGGCGGTGTGATCAAGACGAGGGAAGTATGCAGATCAATGACCGTATGCTATGTCCCACATGTGGCTTCACGCCTTGACATATCGTGAATCCATCGATGAGATTATGGACTGATTGTGGGCGCGACGTACGCGAGGATCATGACGCCACGTCTTTCTCGCGTGTGTTGAATACTGTAGAATGCTGGAAATGGGATCATACGTGTTTCTAAACCCGCCGCCCTACGCCATCCGCAAGCAGGTCCCACAGGTACGGTGTTGCGGGAGGACGGCTGGACAATAGAGTCTTCTGGCCGAGAACGGGAATTATGGAGCTAGCCCCTCCACAGCAACCCCTTTCCATTGACATGACGCCCAACGGATATGGTAGGACATGACCTGGAGGCTTGCCGCTCATGATCAGCTAGCGGGGTTTTTTAGAACATGTCCGAGAAACCGAGGTCCAGTGCTGTACGTGCGCTGGTGTCCACGGCCTTTGCGCGGACCACGTGACGGTCCCAAAATACAGGAACACTGGAGGTTCGACGGGAAGGAAGCGGGTGGGTTCTAGATACGTGTGGGACGCGCATTCCCGCATGATCGTCTCCCTGGATTCGTGCGGAGCAAGGGAAGGGGTTCTCTGAGAGGGAAAAAAAATGACATGAAGGGGAGCCGTGTCAGTATGCGCAGCGAATGCGCAGCTATTGTTAGCTCACGCCAATCCTGCAGGAGCGATCTTATCTAAACCGCCGGATGTGATCATCTAGTCACATCTGATAAGAACGTTCTGATTGAGACGGGCATATATCTGTTCGTAGTTGCACAAGTGCGGAACAAAGGGAAGCAACAATGGAATATAGTGCCAAGTGAGACTAGGGAAACATTAATTGACATTGATTTATCTGCAAGGAAATTCAACGTTGTAGGGGTCTTGATCAAATTGGCAACTAAAACTAAACAAGTAACCGTGATGAGCCGGGTACCACGGCCGTCCCCACCCGCGGCAAATGCCCGACATGCGTGAACCACGGAAATGCACAGGCTTGGTATGCTACTCTGGGCATGTGGAGGGTCGGGGGATGATGTGTAGCGGTGGAGTCGTGGACAACTATTGCGCCGACTGCGCAAGAGGATTTCCACTGACGCAAGTGGAATTATTGAATCGAATAAGACGGTCTGTTGGAATAGATGGATTAATCTGTAGCGATATGACGCGTTTGCTTTGTTTTGATAAGGTAGCGAGACAGGCCTTTGTCGGGAGAGGACGGGCCGAAGGTGCGCGGATGTGGCCGAGGGTGAGTCAGCTGGGGTGCGGCTGGTCGGGTGAGTCATGGGTGGTCTTCCGGAGCGCGCTGTGTGGCCTCGTGGTGTGCTGTATAGGATATGGTTCGGATTGCGATAATCGAGCGGGCATGCCTGGGACTCGAGGCGGTGAACGTGTGGCCAGGGGAGTGCCGTTCCGGATAAGGAATGTGGGACGGGCATCGCACGTGAGGCGAGATCTGAGATGCGGTATTGGAGGGTAGCCTGATTTGGGAAATTGGGTGTGCTGCTTATGGAATGATTACGGAGGGGCACTGAAATGGAGGTCTTTTATTGCCCGAGTGTGTTGTCGCTCTTTGTGTGTGTCTCTCTGACAGATGCTATATAATCCCGCTCGCCTCCGTCCGCACCCCTCTCCCCACTCCCCCCTCCACCATTGGCTCTCCCATGCCACTGTCCCCTCTTGCCGGCGCACCCCCCACAATGCTCGCCTACGACAGTGCCTCATCCAGCTCATCGTCCCCTCCCGCTCTCCGCCATCGCCTAATACGCAGGCGATCGCCTTCACCCCCTTCTCACCTCTACTCCCGCTACCACTTCGCACCATCGCCACGGCCGTACTCCCCATCGTCCCGAGAAGCAGACGTCGCGCGCCTTCTCGACCCCGCCTACGCCTCTCCCGCCGCCTACTCCCCTCTCAACAAGTCCCCTAGGATGGCAGTCAAGGAGGTATACGTCGACCCCCACGGTGATCTCCACGATCCCGATTTCCGCGACTTCCCTCCTTTTGGCCACTCCAACTTCCAGTCCCGACGCCCGCAGTGGGAGCGTGACTTTGCAGACGAGGACGAGGACGACGAAGAATGCGAGGTCGAGCAGCGGCGCACCTCTTTCGAGCCTCAGCGACGCAGACCATCCTCCAACAGCTCCACCTACCGCCCACCCCCAGTCTATTACCCCTACGAGGAGCCTGCTTCATACGAATCGCGTGACCTAGCAGAAGACGAGGACGAAGAGGGAGAGCAGCTCGAGTGCGCACCCCTCAAGGAAAAGAGTTTTTATCGCTGTCCCAGGTCGCCCACAAAGCGACCCAAGAGTCAGGACGAGAAACAGTCCCCTCCTACCGCTGAGGGTGCCCATGTCATACAAGCAGATTCAGAGTGGACGTGAGTGCAGTCTTCCTCTCGTTTTTGCATGTTTGCTCATGTCTTTTTCAGGCCGACGTGCACCCAGAATCTTCGTCGCCAATGGCAAGCCATTACTCTCAGCTTCCGCTTCAGTCTCTTCAGGACGAAGCGAAGACTCAGACGCCGCATGACGGGCTGAGCAAAACCTGCCCCGTTCTCGTCATTCCCAGCGCATCATTGCGCACATTGTATATGCAATCCTCCTTTTCGCGCGTTGCCAATGAGGGAACCCGCGACTTATGCACTCCCTCATCCTCATTGGACATGGGACGTCGCGCCATGCGCTCCCCTCAGATTCGCATGCGCCACAGAACCAGCTTCTCACCATATTCGCTTGTCGCCGCGACCCTTGGATTCCCGCGCAAATCGCGGTTTCCATATCCCGTCCTACTCAGCGCCACCACCCATTTTATTGCCACCTCGCATTTACTCTTGCAGGACTTTCTTCGTTTTCACAGTTTTATATTATTATCTGATTGACTTCATCTTCCATGTTTTCATTTGCGCGGCACATTATGCATCTTCACCCACATTGCTACGGAACGTTATCTATTTCCATCTATCAAACGCATGTCCCCTGGAGGGTCTTGGACGGTCTCACTTGATGACCATGTGGAAAGAACAGGGGAAGAAGGAGAAGGAGGTCTAGATAGACACATCTACTCACGAGTGGAACGGATCTTACGAGTTGTACGGATAGCTACACCTGCGAAGAATGAAACGAAATGAAACATCTATGTCTGCACGATTGTGAACCGAACGACTTTGATGAAGGCTTGAAATGGATATAAGCGATACAACTGGGGAAACACTAGTACATTATCGATGCCAACGGTTCGGGTGTTTCAAACCTTGAGTGAGACCAACTGGCAGCAATATCATTCTAGTCTAGTCCATACTGGGCGAATTTCATCCCCGCTTCCTACGCGAAAAGAACTCGGGAAAAATATCTCGACCAGGGTTCCGTAAACCGCGGTGCCATCTCGAAAGGAGTCTTGCCCTTCCAAATACATAGAACGCAGCTTAGGGGAGTTGGCTTTGGCTTCTCGGCCTCTCTTCCCCGTCTTCACGGCACACATGCGCATGCTGCTGAGACTGAATGACAACAAATCCGAACCTGCAGGCGAGTCGCCTCGGCGAACAGCTGTCAATAAACCGGCATCACCCGGGATCATGCCGTTGCGGTAACTCGTAGGTCATCGTATCACTAGCATATTTCAACTTTTGGCCCAATTGGACGCGACGCAGTCCATCATGATGATTTACTAGTAGGTCGGCGGCTCGTCTATGCCAACTTCCATTCAAAAAACCATCTGAACAAGGATCGACACGCGTCGGCGCGTCTTTGTTTTACGTCTCTCGTCGCTCCAACTCGGGCGGTCGTGGCGGTCGGCCGGTGGTCGAATCGAGAAAGTAGAAAGAGCGGCGCGCGCGTGCGCACGTGCCCTTTTTTTTTTTCCCTCCTGCGCGCTATCCGAACACGAACCCGAATACCGCCCCTGCACATGTCAACATTGCGGTCTATTCGGCCTCGCTGCTTGGCCAGCAAAGGAAGGTGGAGCCTTTTATTCTTTCTTCTTGCGGTGCGTGTGTGTACGATTTAAAAATTGATATCGGTTGACAACAGGTACGGTTTTTTCCTGCCTCGCGGAACGCGACGGGCGGCCATCAGCTCGCCGTCATGTCAAGGTCTCGACTCGTTTATGCGAACAGGACTTTAAACAGCGATCCCCGCGTTCGCTGTCTAGGACCGATCGCCGAGCGTGATAGATTGTGATGTTCCTCAATCAGCGTAAATTTCCATGCCCATGCTGGGATGTTCGTCGTGTAGTCGCTGACAATCAGACTGTTGGTCAAGTGCGTTCAATTTACGTCGAAAGGACAGCCAGCTTGATATTAACATATTCAAAGCTGTCCTAAAGAGATGTGGCTAGAACCTCATGTGTTGCTGGATCGAGGAGACTCCCCGACTTGACATGTGGCTGCCCCAAAACAAATCTCGTCATGCGTATGTATCTCTTTCGTCCTGTGTCCTCCATTTCCCCCCCATCGTTCCCACAGATCCGAGAATGTAACGATAAGTACTTGTACGGAGTCGTCTTCAATGTCTCCGCTTTCAAGGCTCTTTCGGAGTCGATCCGCCTACCTGTCGTTAAAATTTTCTTGCTCAAATTTTCGATCATCGACGACCTCTTGGCACATAGCACCTTTCCGTTTCTGTGCTTGTCGGCGGGCCCCCCTAACGACGTAACCCCAACGGCGACATATGCGAAGACCTGGCACGCCCTTTGCGTGCGTCCGCCTTGGATACCAAGCTTTCACGTACTCCCACACCCAAATCTAGGGTTTACACATCAGCCCTGCGAGGCCGCATCCTGAAACCAGGCGTGGTCAATCAGACAATCATAATTTGGTAACGAATTGATTGGGTCGACCGTCGAAGAAGACCTAGACCCCAATACTCCACTGGCGCGTGGTAATCGTTCGGTTTGTTGAGTACTCTTCCCTACGTTGCAAGCCCTGTCCTCCGAAAACCCGTGGTCGTGTATCCATTCCCCGTCTACACTCCACAAAGTCGAGTTCCGGTATCGGATCTCGTTATCTCCCGGACCGCCGCGCCGTATTCCATACCGGTCGATATCATATCTAACCGAATGTTTCACATCGTGTATAACGCAATTGCTCATTTCCCCTGCATCTTCCGAACGTTGCAGGGCTTTACCGGTAGCTTGCTCCCGTACCCGCTTGTCGTTGCACCTGAACTGCGGCGCACCAAGGAATCGTTGCTTCACTGCCGTCGACGTCGTCATCGTGACCTGTGCGCTTCGTACAATCACCACGCTCGTTTCATTCCCGCGCACGAACGAGAAAGCGATTGCCTCGCGGATCCCGCATGGTCACTACCGCGCAAACACCGACACTTGGCTGGCCCTGCGGGGGGCTGTGATTGTTCCTGTAGTCCCTGTCCTTCCTCTTGAAGCTGTTCGCGCTACGGGGTCCAAAGAACCATGCAGGGCAATCCCCTATAACATATACCGGGAAGACCGGACATTCCGTATTCCAAGAGAAACGGCTTCCTACATGCGTCCTGGTTGGCGCTTCGAAGGTTCTCAAATGGCTTTGTATCGCATTGCAAGACTTGATCAGTCTACGAGCTACCATGGTTCGATACCAGCCACGTGGCGATGCTTTCCCCCGACACCCACATCGAATCCCGATCTTTGCCCCTCATCTAGTCACATGTTTCATACTGTATTGCGCGTTCCTATGACGTATGAACACAGTGCGCCCCGCGTATATTCATTTCTCTCCGCCTCCGCCTCAACCCCGCCTTTTCACTGGAGCTTCTTAAATGACGAAGGGTAGGCGGTCATGGCCATGACGAGGTTTCATATCGGGAATGCTTGGCTCATTCTCCTGACGCAATCTCTCGGCACTCGGGGAATTCCCTTGCTGTTATCACCTCGAGGACGCCGCGTGCTTGCCTTTTGGCAGTCTCACCAACGTCCGCGGGGAGTTCGACGGCGGGACCTGGACGAGATGTGGGTACGAGGGTTGTTCGTTCGAACACCGAACGGATTAGGCTGGACGATCGCACGGCACGCTGTGTGCTTCTATGACGCCAGGATGTCTGTGCAGTCTTGTGGTGTGGCGAGCGATCGAGGATTGATCGTGAAGCGCTACAGGACCGCAGTGTTGATTCTACTCATACCGTGCTCCGGCGTTCTGGCATAGCCTTTTGATGAGTGGCGTGTGTGGAGAGGTCACTACAACATGGACTGTCCATGTACGGTCCATGTTCTCTTTATGATTTTCAAAGTGATCGTGCGCCACACAGCAAGGAAGAAGCGCCGCGACTTGGGTTCTTTTGTGTTACGCCTGTAGACTAGACTGGCTGTACGTCCTGTGCTGATAGGTTCTACCTAGCGAGTAGGCGTAGCTGCTTCTCGAGATGACATCAGTGCTGGGGCGCGCCGATCACAGAGTATACAGTAACCGACGGACTGAGCGTAGCGATTCCAGTTATGACGTCGGTCAGGTGGATTTGTATTACGGATAGTATGCTGACGACATAGTTGTGTGTCATGACATCGGACATCCGGGCCTATGCCTGAGCTTGAAAAACCTAATCTGAGTTGCAATTTGCTGATACGGGCAAGTCCCACGCCGCGTGTCACATGTCACGACTCAACAGGCCCACTACCGCAGTCAGCAAACATATCTTTGCCAAATTCCTTGCAAACAGTTTGCATAGAGGTGCCACTCAAACAATGTAAGCCAGGACTGCCCAAATCCATCAAGGACAAGCCAACAGCCATGAACGTCGACCAACGCACGCAAAGATGATGGTCGACCTTTTCAGAAAACGGGGCGGCAACGAATGACGTCCAAGGGAAGACGACGGGTCCATTTCTGAACGCTCCACAGCTTCGTGAATACCTCGAGGCATAGTGCGAGATTTGGAACAACTTGTACGACGAGAGCAATACACGATCGTACTCGATACCGACGTTGCCAAATTCCAGTCACATCCATGCCCTTCTTCTTTACTCACGGCACGACTGCCCGATTCAAGTGCTACCCGTCCCGACGGCGCTTCCGATGACCTTGCGAGATATGCTCGCGGTGCCCAGTCCCAGCACCAACGTCTTGGTCCGCTAGTATTACTGCCACTCAGGCTTTTACTACTTGTACCATCGTTGATCATGGTTCTTAACATTGGAATATCAGTCTTTTCTGTGTCGAGAACTGGACATGTCATCTCGGGCTTCACCGGCACCATTGCAGGATAGCCGACGCACAATCGTTGCACGATCATCGTCGAATCCGACCGCCTCCTATATACTGGACCCTACCGACTGTACATAATCCCTAGTAGTGCCATGACATCAGATCACAACCAAATCAAATCAAAGCTTACGCTCGTACACCGATAAGATTAGTGGCGCCGTTATCGTGTGAATGGGCGTTCAGAATCCTAGCCTCGAGTTCAGGTCGTCGACCTGTTCTTTTTCAAACGGGTGACGTGTCCCCCCACACGTTTGCGCGATAGGGGATTACGCCCCGCTTGATAGTCCAGACTGTACCGTAGTCGGCATAAACCTGTTTTCTATCTCTTCATTTTGTAATTCGGCGAAACGTAACGGTACGGCTTTAGGTGGGTAAACCATACGAACTAGTACAAATACGACGTGATGAACGCACGGGGAAGAGGAGTAAACGTGTGTGAGGAGGCAGACAAGTGGGTGACGCGTAAAGAAAGCCGAAAGTGAGGGTCGGACGGTAATCATGGAAAACATGGGGCAGCGACAGAGATCAAGCATCAAACATTGACTACAACAGAATAGCCCTCTATTAGGTGCATATCGAGCATGTCGGATAGGGGCTGTCAATGCTGACCGGGACCAAGCGAAGTAAGATGCATCGATATCGTAGGGGTATACGGAGTCGCGTTCGATGGGGTTATTCGCGTCCACGATTTCCCTACCTTGACGAAACTGATAATCGCATAACGGCAACCTCGCTGCATCACGCCATATCTAGTGTGATTGGGGACAGGGAAAGACGAGATGATGGCTTGATTTAGCAAGGAACTGGTCGGACATGGAAACGTTGTGCGGGAGGGTTCGTTCTTTGTTAAACAGGTTGTGATCAGATGGGGATCAGACGTGCAGGGTCGTACACAGTACGGTAGGTCTCGATGGCAACTTCTCTGAGTGCGCCATATGTGATGTGATATGAAGAGAAGAAAAGAGGCGAGATGACGGCTCAGTGTTCGATATAAAAACATCGTATGGGAGGTGTTTTTCTTGGTGGGAATTTGGCCATAACTGGATGATCCGACGTTTACGTACGGTACGCAAAGTGTTCCCGAATCTGAGGCTACAGTTTCTAAAGCACTTCCCCGTTCATTTTGCACTTTGTAGGCGATAAGATGGCAAGTGGCCGGCTACGGCTCACCTTATGATCCCATTCGTCCTGGGTTCGCCATGGAATCGCGATCATTAAGCCTGTGTCAGGGCGGAACCTGTACAGTATGCCCAGCCTCAGGCTGCTAGGCTGCGGCGAGGACGGCATTTTCGGAAGCAAGGCGGGGCGTCCGAAAATAGGTGGTTTTGAGTGGTTCGAACTTCGATGAAGGACGTCGTTCTGATTCCATGAACCAACGCGTCGCTCGCGATGGGTATCTTACCCCTAAAGCTTGGCCGCGTATATGACTCGATCTGACCTTGATCCGACCCGCACATCGCTCGCGGGGACGTGCACTGAGCACAGGATGAGTAAGCAGCTTTTCGTCATCTTGAACCTTGTGCGGTTGTCGTCCGATCGCGAGCGGATGCGTTGCGGGTTGATGGTGATGCGCTGACGTTTGTCAGGATTTTCGTGTCATGGGACAATGAGATTGCTACGCTTCGAGTTGCGTGATAGGAAATAGGTCACACTACGGTTGTCTCGTTGTTCCACTAGCTAGTGTCGGTAGTGGTTCAACATGTCTGTGAGATCAGGTTGGACGTTGCGCTTGGGGTTGGATGGATACACGCATAATCACGCTCGAACACGGATGGTCCCACTATGAAGGCGACTCATTTATGAGGGAGCATCCAAAGGCTGACTGAGCGAGCTGACCTGAATGCTTTGTAAACTGAGCCTCTGTCCTAGTGCAATATCAAAGAACGGGAACTTGTCACTGAATTAGGGTAAACGCAGTGTACTACCTCCGACATCGGACGCGGCATGGTCCCGTGATGCCCGATTCAGAAAGGACCATTTGATGAGGGATACCGCTTGCACTGCAGGCAAGGTTCAGCGGTGCTATATATTTCGCTCTTCCTCCCATGGACTCGAAATCTCTCCTGATCTCTCGCATTCCGTGTCTACCCAATCCTTCAACGTCCCCTGCTCGGAACTGAACAAGTTTGACACAGAGAAGCAACCCGGACCCAAGTTGCGCATATATGGCCTCGACAACGCAGAACGACGTTCCTATCGAAAAAGAAAAACCGGGCGCGGCGTGGAAAGACAAGGAGGAGCATGTCGTGCCCAAAAACCGGCTGACTATCGTGTTCATTGGCCTGATGTGCACTGTGTTCTTGGCTGCACTCGACCAGGTGAGTCCAGAACCAGTCATGTTACTGTCGAGCGAGTTCCGAATGGTGGTTATGATAGACCATCGTTGCGACTGCACTTCCGACGATCGTGGCCGACCTTGGAGGTGGAAACAGCTATAGCTGGGTGGGCAGGTACGTTTATCGTGCTCGTCTCGTGTGCAGATATTTGTTCAACGCAGCATCTTGCCAGTGCATACCTGCTTTCTGCAGGCGCCCTTGGCCCCCTGTACGGGAAACTTTCAAACATGTTCGGTAGGCATAACGCCACGTCACCGTCATCCCCTCTGACACTTGTACTAGGGCGCAAGCCAATTCTTTACTCGTCTATAATATTCTTTTTGGTATGTTCTCCAACTTTACATGTCTTCTAGACGCTCATCTGTCCATTCACAGTTTGGTTCCGCAATGTGCGGAGCGGCGCAGAATATGATTTGGTTGATCGTGTCCAGAGCCATCCAAGGTATTGGAGGTGGTGGAATTATACAGTTGGTGGTCATTACCATTTCTGACATTGTGCCGTTGAAAGAGTGCGTGATATGGCGTTGTCCTTCCCCTATGTTATTGACAGTCATTCAGTCGAGGTCGGTACGGTGGTTTCTTCGGTGCTACGTATGGCATCGCAAGGTAAAATTCCTCTCCCATTTCCCTGGCACGTTCGCTCACGAACCATCTCGACAGTGTCGTGGGACCACTTCTCGGGGGTGTGAGTTTTGTAACTTTCCTCAATCTTGTCGTTTGCTTAAACATTTTATTCAAGGTATTTGCGCAACACGTCTCGTGGAGATGGTGTTTCTTCATCAACCTGTATGCCGTACTCGCTGGTCCGGATACCTATATTTCGCACTGACAGTCGTCTTTAGGCCCACCGGCGGCGTTGCAGCAGCTATTCTCTTCATCTTCCTCAATCTTAATCCTCATCAACCTCGTCCGATTCGGGACGAGCTTGCCGAATTCGATTTTATCGGCCTCGCTTGCCTCGTCGCAGGCGTCGTCAGCTTGCTTATCGGCTTTGACTTTAGTCAAACGACATGTGAGCGTCAAATCTGACCGCTGTGGTGATGCGAAGAGGGCTAATAATTTGTGTCTCAAGGGTCGGGCGCAAGCACGATCGCTCCGCTTGTTATTGGAATCGTTTTGCTTATCGCCGGTGCGATCAATGAAATGTATACGAAGCGCTCCGCCATCATTCCTGCACGTTTGTTTAAGGTGAGCTGCCATGCTAGCTGATCTACAATGTACCTAACAAGACATCAAAGACTCGCACCACTGGCATCATTCTCATCACTGTTTTCCTTCATGCTATCATCTTCTTCGGAGTTTCATAGTGGGTGCTCACAATTCAAATGCCACCACTTTCAACTGAATTTAACTCCTAGTTACTTGCCTTTGTTTTACCAAGGTTGGTCTTTTCTTTTATCATGCAAGCACGAGATCTGACTTTCCCTAGTGCTCGGAGCATCGGCCACCGGTGCTGGAATCAAGTATGCATTATCCACTTCCCTGTCTTTCCGTTGACCCACGTTGTCGATATAGGATGCTCTCCTTCTCACTCGGGACCTCTTTCATATCTGTTGTTTCCGGATTTATCATGTCGAAGACAGGAAAATATCGTCCAATTATATGGGTGTCATATATCGTGTTGACGCTTGGCCTGGGTCTCATGATCATGCTGGACTATAAATCAAGCATGTATGTATTTCCTGCTTACGGGCCCTTGTGACATACTCACCCAATCTACAGCGCCG
>JBBPNN010000072.1:0-59697 GCA_038090935.1 Hortiboletus campestris
TATCTCTTACACGTTTCATATCTGAAACATGTCTCATGTACTTCAGTGTTTCATCACTGAACACTATAAAAGACATGGCCTTAAGCCTGTCTCAATAACGATTCTACTTTCTGTCCTTTGCTCCCTCCTCTCACTCAGTACCTCTGAGGCTAGCCATCCACTATCCTCATTCCCTGAAACGTCTCTATCTGTGTTCTGCACAAGAGACATATCTTTGTTACCAACCTAGAACCTATCAGTGAGCATTTCCCACTGATATCATTACCCTTCTTGCCCCTGCATAATCGGGTATTCCCAATAGGAATGGCCAGTAAGCACACAGTTCCCATCACACTCAATCAATGCATCTCTGAAATCCACCCTCTCAGACAACAAATCTGATGTGCTCAATGTTCTGTTGTCCATTGCATTGATGTTGGCAAAGCGAGGTTCACATGAAAAGGTCAACAATGTTAGAATCTTGGTGTATAGGAGTCCAGCTTGCCATCTGATATAAAATAGTAAGAACGAGCCTCTATCTGCACTGTGTAGTCAAGCTCTGGGCTATTCATGGACATGGAGATATAGCCTTCAAGTTGTTGTCTGTAGATGGCAAACCTGAGGAACCCCAGCCACTTCAGAGGTGTAATAGCAAAGGTTGTACATAGCAGGATGGACAATGCAACTTTGCTGCTATCATTGAGACACAGTGCTTGGCTTTGCTAGGACGGACATAATTGGTCCCTGATCTTACAGGGGTAGTGGAATATTCCGAATGGCTGTGCAGTAATTGAAACCCAGAACAATTACATAATTCTCGACCACTCCAGAATGGGTCTATCGACGGCTTGCATCACAAAGTCTCGGTCTGATCACCAAACTAGTTGCGAATTTTCGGGTTTGGGGGCGGCTTCGGACCTCGAGCGAGCTAAGGTAACAGCAACTTGAACTGTTGACACGCCCCTGGTGTGACTTGTTCATTATCGCGACTCGTGACGATCAGTCACGCTAGATCTCCATTTAAAATCGTCGTAACGCGTCTTTGTTCTCCTTCGTTTGCTCCACCATCTCCTCCGTCTGGTAGCATCATTATCCTGCATTCTATCTCATTCATGGCCTATGTTTTCAAGAGAGGTTAGTGTTTGTATGCCCTCTTCATCATCCAAAGTTGACCGTGTTGCGTCCCTGCACGTTGCAGATGGGTAAGTTACTTCCTCAAGCGTGACGCGACGCGTCTTGTTGACACATCTCAACTCAGGCGTAAGGAGACTGTCCAGTTCGATAAGGTAAATCGCGTGTGTTCATCGCATTAGCGTGGTTTTGTTTACTCGAGTGTCAGATCACGGCGAGGATAAACAAGCTATGCTATGGTCTTGATATGGACTATGTTGATCCCATCGAGTAAGTCTTGTGTCGGATACGTGTTGCTAGATATTGATAGTATGCAGGGTGGCAAAAAAAGTGATTGCTGGTGTATACCAAGGCGTCACTACTGTTGAACTCGATGTCAGCCTCTACACGTACCAACTTATGTACACTCTAATCTTGCCTTAGAATCTTGCCGCAGAAACCGCTGCCTATCTCACTACGAAACATCCAGACTACGCCGTCCTTGCAGCGCGTATCGCCATATCTAACCTACACAAAGAAACAAAGAAGAACTTCTCTGCAGTGATCAAGGATTTGTACGAGTACAGTAGGTCAATCCAATGTTCTGTAGACTGTATCACTAATGGTTTATAGTCAACCCGAAGAATGGTCAACCGGCGGGTATGATCTCAGAGCAGACATACAATATCGTGCAGAAGCATGCTTCCACGCTAGACTCTGCGATCATTTATAACCGTGACTTCAGCTACAATTTGTAAGTTGTCATTGGCTAAGGCGGTTAACTGTTTAACAAGTTGGCGCAGCTTCGGCTTCAAGACTCTTGAACGATCCTATCTGCTCAGAATCAATGGTCGTGTGGCAGAACGCCCTCAGCACATGATCATGCGAGTTGCTGTTGGCATTCACGGTGATGATATCGAGCGCGTATTGGAAACGTACAATTTGATGTCTGAACGATATTTTACGCATGCGTCGCCCACACTTTTCAATGCTGGCACACCCCACCCACAACTCAGTTCTTGTTTTCTTGTCTGCATGAAGGATGACTCGATCGAAGGCATCTACGATACTCTGAAAACTTGTGCCATGATCAGCAAGACTGCTGGTGGCATTGGCTTGAACATCCATTGTATCCGGGCTACAGGGTATGTGTGTTTCGTATGCTATTCGTTAGTCAAAGCAAACCCGTTTTCTTGCAGATCCTACATTGCAGGCACCAATGGCTACTCGAACGGCATAGTGCCCATGCTCCGTGCATATGATGCGACTGCACGCTATGTTGACCAAGGAGGCAACAAGCGCCCTGGTGCCTTCGCAATTTACTTGGAACCCTGGCACGACGATGTATTCGACTTCATTGATCTCAGGAAGAACCACGGTAAGGAAGAGGCTCGTGCTCGCGACCTCTTCTACGCACTCTGGATCCCTGATCTTTTGTGCGTCATTTCTTTTCGCGCCACGCATTAGCTTGAAAAGTCTCCTCTAGCATGAAGCGTGTAGAGGCAAATGAGGACTGGTCTCTTTTCTGTCCAAACGAGGCGCCTGGGATGGCTGACTGTTGGGGTGAAGAATTCGAGGCGTTGTACGAGAGGTATGAAAAAGAAGGCCGCGCACGTAGGACTGTTCCCGCTCAGAAACTTTGGTACGCTGTCCTTGAGGCGCAAATTGAGACCGGTGGGCCTTTCATGGTCTATAAGGACTCCGCGAATCGTACGTGCATCATTATCGTTTGGAGTTACTAACTCACCCTCTATCTAGGAAAGTCTAATCAACAGAACCTCGGCACAATCAAGTCATCTAACCTGTGCACTGAGATTATCGAATATTCTTCCCCTGATGAAGCTGCTGTGTGCAATCTTGCTTCTCTCGCCCTCCCGACCTTCATCACGAACGGCCAATACGACTTCCAAAAACTCCACGATGTCACAAAAGTCGTTACATACAACCTCAATCGCATCATCGATGTCAACTATTATCCTGTGCCGGAGGCACGCAAATCCAACATGCGCCATCGCCCCATTGGCCTTGGCGTTCAGGGTCTAGCTGACGCCTTTATGATCCTCCGCCTTCCCTTCGACTCTGTGGAAGCCAGGGACCTGAACGTGAAGATCTTTGAAACGATTTACCACGCAGCTCTCGAAGCGAGTTGTGAGATGGCGGAAAAGGAAGGTCCTTATGAGACTTTCCGTGGAAGTCCTGCAGACCACGGCCAACTCCAGTATGATCTCTGGGGAGTGACACCTACCGACCTTTGGGACTGGACGTCGTTGAAGGAGAAGATCGCTCAGATTGGATTAAGGAACTCGTTGCTGGTTTCGCCTATGCCTACAGCCTCAACGAGTCAGATTCTTGGGTTCAACGAATGCTTCGAGCCATACACAAGGTCAGTTTTTCGTCCGATGCAATGAATTAATGGCTGAAGGGATGTACAGCAACATCTATACCCGCCGTGTCCTTGCTGGTGAATTCCAAGTTGTTTGCCCTTGGCTTCTCAGAGATCTTGTCGAGCGCGGCCTCTGGAACGATACGATGAAGAACATGATAATCGCGCACAATGGCTCAGTAGCCAATATCCCCAGTATCCCCGACGATGTCAAAGAGATCTACAAAACTGTCTGGGAAATTAGCCAGAAGAAAGTTATCGACATGGCTGCAGATCGTGGCGCCTATATATGTCAAAGCCAAAGCTTGAACATCCATCTGCAAGCCCCTACTCTGGGTCAGCTCACGAGTATGCATTTCTATGGATGGAAGAAGGGGTTGAAGACCGGAATGTATTACCTCCGTACGCGTCCGGCTGCCCAGGCCGTTCAGTTCACGATCGATCAAGACACTCTGAAGGCTGCTAAGGCGCAAGGGATATCCAACAAAACACGAGGCTCGGAACGGAGTGGCAATAGCATGTCAACCCCCTCTGTATCCACCTCTCCTGTACGCAACATCAGGACAAATGTACCGGTCCCTTCTTCCTCGTCGCTAGGTGCTACCTCGAGTTCGACAACTGCAGGGAATGAAGAGACCGATCTCGAGTATGCTGCAGCCCTCCAGCGTCAGAAGGACCGCGAGTTGGAGGAGGCCAAGCTGCAGTGTTCTCTTGAGAACAAGGAGGCGTGCGTGATGTGCTCAGGCTGAACTTGTTGAGAGAAGTATATTTGTTGTTGGTGCTTTCTGCTTTCGATCACTGCATGCCTTTGCTTGTTCTTCAAGTTTGCGATGTGATATCACTCTGTACAGCCTATGCGTTTGTTGTACTCATATCAATAGATGACACTGACCGATATATGTTGAAGAGTGAGCACTAGTGAGTAGATGCATAGATGCATGAAAGCCTGTGGCTAAGGGAGTATCTTTGATGCTGTTGTACGGACGCACGGCCAACTATGAACACAAACGCATATGCAAAGACCAGAGTGGCAGAAGTGTCTTTACGACTCCTCTAGGATACATAGATAGATAATGACAAGTACCTAACGAACACGGGATAGTCAGCGAGGTTTGTACAACAACGGGGAATCAGGGGTGGCATGTGGATAAATACAAGAAATGTTGGGATGGTATACACCGCCAGTTCTATGACCTGATTTCCTTGTGGGATGTTCACAATTAACAGAATAAGTCAAATAACCCTGTCAGACACGGTGGACCGTTAGGATCGCGATACGGCCATCTTGCGCGATGGCATGGTTGATTCCTGCACGCACGGAGAATGTGAGTAAGCGAGGGAGTATGTAGGAGCACACATGATTAATACCTTTGAAGCCCGGCTCGAGAAGCCCTTCACGCCATTCTACATCAGTCACCCACGAGATGCCTTTCCACGAGCTGCCGGTGATGGCAGACTGGACCAGCGAGTCGCGGCCGACGTTGTATCCGTCAGGGGCAATCATATGGTGTTTGACGTAGTCCTGAACGGAAGCTTGGTCAAAGAATAGAAAACACAGTCGTCTAGTGTTGAGCGAACCTGCTCCTTTGACACCCTGAATAGCAAAATGAATAATGAGCCAAGATATATAGCTCTTTCAACTCACCCAAGGAACCACGCTCCGGTATCGACATCGGTTCCATTTTGCTTCCAAGCGCGGAAATGATTTCCCCCTGGACACGGCGTTAAAACGTAATTGCATGAAGGTCAGTATTTGTGACTTGCCAATGAGGCTTTCCCAGCACGTTCCCCAGCGGGGGAAATAATGCTGACGGGCCAGAATGTGCTCTGCTTTTCTGCCGTCACCGTCGCCGAGGTCTGCCTTGTGGACATGACCGTAATGCAACCCAAAGCACTCCTCGGAGAACCCGATGGACCTTGTAAATGAGCCATGTGGTTGCAACGGGCAGAGAGTAAGACAGCCTACTTATAGTACCAGCGGAAACCCTCGTCTGTGAGAACGAATGGATCTGACTGATTAGATATAATGACATTCAAAGGTTCTCCGTATCTAGGTGTCGTAAACTGTGCGAGCGAGAGGTCAAGGATGGTCAGCGCAACAGAGAGAGAGAAAGCTCACATCGATGAATCGGCCACCAAGGACTCGTGGATCGACCCAGCCAATCTCGAGCTCGGGTACGTTCACTTTGAAATTGGAGGGTATGAAGGGGGTCTGTGTGTTCCGACTAAGCAAGTGAAAGGGGGATGGTATCGCCAGGGCTGTGGAGGACAGGGCGAGGAAGGAGAGAGCAGAGAACATGGTGGGGGTATCTGAGCTGGCGGTTGACGCTCCCTGCACAGCTCCGTAGCATGGGCATCGCACCGCAACAAACGTGGATCCGGGTGATCATCGGACGCGTCACGTGCGTCATCATCCCTTGCAACTGCATCAGCCATGTCGACACCACACGACCCCATCGACCCAGACGGCGCAGCCCATCGCTCCGACAACGGCAGCGATGTAGACGCAGAGACCGCATCCCAGCACTCAATCCTGCTCTCCTCCCCCCCTCACTCTCCCCACGGCGTCATCACTCCGTTACGCGCGCAGGAATTCTTCAGAAGAGGTTCTCAGGTCGATTCCATCGAAATTGACTTCGGCTCCGAAACAGACGAAGTCAGCGATTCACACAGCGATCAGGATGCACGGAGAGCAAGCTCTATCACCCCCGCCGTACCGCAATCAGAGCCACCAAAGGCACATGCCAGGTCCGTGACCTACCCTCCCACGTCGTCTTCCGACACCACCGACGTCGATTCCTTTACTTCTGCCGCGTCAACCTACTCGCGGAAGGCCCGGCCAGAATCCATGCTGTTGCAGCCGCCCCATGGTCCTCTGGTATTGGGAATCGCTTTGGTGGATTTCAACCATTTGGTAAGGCTCGTTGGAAACGACATCCGTTTATCATGTCGATCCAGCACTAGGTTGGCCCAAAAATCGAATTCAGTCAAGGAGATGTTTTTGAGGACGAGGAGATCGCGAAAATGCTTCCTTTTCTCGCCCTTCCGGACGGTGCTCATTTGGTGTGCTCCATCTGTCGTATATGCGTGTTAAGTCTCACCTTGCAACATAGTCTTTGGAGGACTATTCTTACTTCCATCTGGTCCCTGACGTATCGAACCCCACCACGATATTTGGGATATCGTGAGTCTCTATACCACATGTCAGAAAACGTGCTGAATGTGTTCATAGATGTAACCGACAGATCGCCGCTTCAACATTGCTCGTCAAAGATGTCGACGTGACGCGTTCCATCGTCCAGAAAGCAGTCGTCGTCTTGGCAAGCAAGCCAGTGTTTGGTCCAATACGGTCAGTGTTAAAATATTTCAGTGTGCAACACTGCTAAGTCAACATAGTGATCGATTGGGAGTCGTCACAAGGGCCTTGTTTGCTCAAAGGTAATCTTCTCTTTATTTGAATCTGCTCGCGTCAGGCCTTAAGATCATCCACAGAGACTTTACGGATACGAAAATCCTGATCGAATTTGGACATTCACTAGAAACGTCGTTACGAACGCAACTCACGGAGAGTGGTCTGTACATAGGTTAGCAGCAAGTCGTATCTTGTCCCTTTTGCGACAATTGCTGACTTGCCTGAGAAAAGGAACCAGTTTGTAGGTTCTCGGACTTTCGCCTCTCGCCAGCATTGAGTCTTTTTACAGGAGAGAATTCGTTCACGTTTTTCGGCATCGTACTTTGGTGCTGTTGAAGGCGCTCATACTACAGAAAAAGGTTATCATTATACACGCATTATAGACTTCGCTGACCACTTTCTAGATCATGTTTTATGGACATCCCGTCGAGAGGTTATGCACGTACCAATATTCTTTGATCTCTCTTATACCCAGTTCGTGCCTGCCAAACTCATAATTATGCATGCGCTCACTATGTGTAGGTTTACTTCAAACGTTGGATGATTGTGGCTCCCCTCCATTAGCAGCGCGAGCACCCACGCTATCCCGACCTAATTCACTCAAAACATCAGACCGGAAGAGTATGCTAGCGTACATTGGTCTGCCGTTAGACTTGTTCGGAAAGGTTGATCTAGATACGCTGTACCGAAAGATTCCAGCTAATCCGTTTCTTTTAGGATGCTTTTTTCCAGCCATATCTGCCACTGCAACAACTCGACCTCTTGAAGGATTCTCAAAGTTGGCTCTGTGGAAGTACTAATACGATTGTCACGCAACAAAAGCAGATAGATTTACTAGTAAACGTACGACTCTGTTCGCTATTCCTTGGCCGTCGCTTAATGCTTCTTCACAGACCGAGACCGCTACCCTCGAGTTTCGGAATCCGAGACTGGAACGTTTGGTTGCTCTCACTCCCGCAGATCGAAAATGGGTTGAGGAAATCGTTCGGGACGTAAATGATTCTTGGGACGACGCTGACCCTACTAAAGCCGTCATGCAGTACGTTATTTCTTCTTCAGATTTGAGTGCTTGATGTTGAGCTCCGTAAAGTTTCAAGGGTAGCGATGATTATCTCAGAGCAAAGGTGTGTCAGACAAGCATCCATGAGTATACGTATAGGATGACTAACAAGTAACAGTTCGAGGAGTATGTAACCGCCGCACTTGCATCAGTGCGATACCGAGAATTCCTGTCGAAAGTGAAGGGTAGCGGAACTATCATCGCAGGGACTGGTAGGCTGGTAGCAGTAAGAACGTGCCCCTGACGCTCATATCAAACCAGGTGGCGATGCAAGCACGCTGGAGGACTTCAATACTGTCTGGATAGCCGAATTCACCAAGACAAACGCCTATGAAGTCTGGGATCGGTCAACGGATCCAATGTTATTTGATATCGTCGAGCCTCGGTTAGTTTGTGACACCGAGACTCGCCCAACTCTGATCACCTCTCTGTCATCAGACACCCCTGCAACGAGAAACCGACAGTGGTGTCAGATATAGGACTCCGGCTTTCCGAAGGTATCCAAGACCTCAAACTAGAACAGCAACTTGCGCCAACGCGTGAGGCCATCTCACGGACACTCAACGCAGGTTCCGCCAATTTCTTCAAAGCTGTCGATGGTGTTCGTGAGCGATGGCAACAACGAACAGTCAGCTCCCCCTTCATGCAAGATGTGACATCTAACCCCTACGGTGCTCCTGTTGAGATCACGAAATCCGAAGCTAGCCCCCCCGTTTCTGCGACAGACTCCACGAAACTGGGTGTCAACATAACCCGGCAGACCTCGCGAGAGTCTGCAGCAAGCGCACTTTCGGTCGCGCGCCCTGTTAGCATGGCACAGGCTGCGTCGGACACGAAAGCGGCATTGAGCTCTCTCGGGGCTGGGATACAATCGCTTTGGTCGAACCGGGCCTCAAGGTTCTCGCTCTCGCGTGCGAGTATTGCGAGTGTTGTGTCCAATGATTCTGTCTCTAGCCCCACACTGGCACCGCAACTGGGCAATTCATTACCCACGGCCCAGACGTCGCCTCCAAAATCACGTCCCACTGTGGACACGGTTGTGGAGGCAGCCGAACACGGGCAAGAGCAGGGGCATCTCGTGGTCACCGGTCTCTCGGATGGGAGAGCGAGCCACGAAGCGGAGTCGAGCGAGCCGATGGGTACTGCTCTTTGATGAACCGTATGTTAGATAGTATTATCATTGTCGCATTCCTGCGCATAATACCCTCTGTTCATGCTTGCCCGTTGGGACACGGGTCAAAGCTCTGACACGTTTGTGAGTTCCTGATCATTGATCAATACAGGAACCACCCCAGCTATCTCTTCCGGGATATAACAGCACGAACGAGGACCGATTACCTGTAAGGATATCCTTGTTTCGAAGCTGACACAGTCGCTAGAAAGACCAAGCTCGAGACAAAATGGGTGTTTTGATTATGTAATGTGTAAAGTTGTGTATAGACGGATGTCCTTGAAAGTTGCCTCTCCGACGTTCGCATTGTTGCTCTCGCCTTTTGGGTTGTGTGGCACTGCTTGACTGGTCTTGCTGGATTTTCCTCGGGTCGGCCACAATGACAACCCCCATTCGCAAGAAACGCAACTTCAAGGCTTTGCAGCTCAATGTCACCCAGTCAGCCAAGCCAAAAGAACCTGAACCTGAGCCGATCCCCATACGCGCAGCACCAGGAACGACAGGAGCAGTCAAGGGGAAGAAACGGCCGCCACCCATGACTTTGAATGCCCCAAAGCTTGGTCAGACCCCCACGACGAGCGATGTTGACGGGAACCAGCTCGCGGCCGGTGTCGGTCCTCCGTCTGCTCCGGCAACTGGTGCCACATCTGCACGTCGGAATACATATCATACAACCCTTTCAAACACGCTTGCAAACTTGGACATGAACGCAGAGACGCGTTATGATCTTCGGAACGAGGATCTCAAGGACCTTCAAGAACTTGGACAAGGTAACGGTGGGAGTGTCAAAAAGGTCGAGCATGTTCCTACCAAAACCATCATGGCGAAGAAGGTCAGCTACTCACACCTTTTTCCCGATTCTGCTGACAAATTATTCACAGATCGTTCTTATTGATGCCAAACCATCTGTGCGCAAGCAAATTTTGCGTGAGCTGCACATCATGCATGACTGCAAATCCCCGTATATTATCTCTTTCTATGGCGCGTTCTTGTCGGACCCAAACATTTGTATTTGCATGGAGTACATGGATAAAGGCTCTCTTGACGGTATCTATAAGAAGATTGGGGCCATCGATATCGAGGTTGTCGGGTACGTCGCGTTGGCCGTGCTGGAGGGTTTGACATACCTCTACGATGTACATCGCATCATTCATCGCGGTATACATACCAATTCCTTCGCGATGATTCGCGCTGACGCACATACGCTAAAGACATCAAACCATCAAATATCCTTTGCAATTCCCATGGCCAAATCAAAATATGCGACTTTGGAGTATCGGGAGAACTCATTAATTCGATCGCGGATACCTTTGTCGGAACGTCGACCTACATGAGCGTATGTCCCTCGTTGTGCAACATCGCGTCATGCTCATCATGTTACATAGCCCGAGCGTATACAAGGTGCCCAATATACTGTCAAATCAGATGTCTGGTCACTTGGGATCTCGTTAATCGAGCTAGCACTAGGCCGCTTTCCTTTCTCAGAGTCTGATCCTGATGATTCTGATCTCTCGGACTTGGAAGGGACCCTTTCCCCAAGTACCATGACTTTGCCACACATCAGGAAGGACAAGGAAATGAATACGAAGAAGGATCGACGAAAATCCAAAGGTGTTAGCTTACAAGGAGGGGGCATGATGATGAGTATCCTCGAGCTGCTTCAACACATCGTAAACGAGCCTGCTCCTCGGCTGACTCCTGAGGGACGATTCCCCGAAGAAGCAGAAGATTTTGTGGACAGCTGTTTGCTCAAAGATCCTGATGCACGAAAGACTCCCAAGGAGCTGCTGGTATGTTTCGAGATTCCAGAAAAACTGATCGTGCTGACGAGGGCCCTGATAGAAACACCAATGGATAGAGCAGGCGCGGGCGTCAAATTTTGATCTGGAGACATGGGCGAGCACGTTTTGAGCTGGCTTCTCACTACCTGTGTCCTGTGTCTTTGTTGGGCTTGTTCTTTTCTTTAGATCATACCAGCTGTCACTTGCTACTTCCTCGCACATCATTATCTCAGTTTGTTAATGTTCTTGTATTATAGAAAAGGCGATGCATTTATCAACCAGCAGATCAGAAGATTGGGCGCTTCGTACTAATACAATGTCACCTGATCACTGGGGCGCACTTTCCTCAACTGTCCAGCTTTGGGTTAATAATACTCCTAGTATTCAGGGGGTGTCTCCAGCAATCTCCCCATGAGCATAACGCTTCCATCAAATCACCGGGACCGACGATAGTGCTCTCGGAGCCCGGTCCCGAGAGCGGAACGCTCGAATAAGAAGGGGTATGTATCCTCGAACGGTGGGGGGTATGGCATCACGATTGAGGAGGTGTGATGATCTTGAGACATATCATATTCGGGGAATCATCAGTTCCCCTTGAGATAGTCAATCCAAAACCCGTTGTTCGGGGGCGTTGCGGTTACTACTAGCTTGTGAAAATTCCCGGGTGCTAGCGACGGCAGCTGTGGATCAGAACGTTTTGGTGATATAGTGTCGCCTGGGTATTGGGGAAAGTAACTGAAGTGGCAGGAGTATCGTTCACCTGATGGGGGGCGATAGGCGGTCCCAATTCCCCCGTAGTGCCATAAGTTCCAAAGACACCTATGCTCGATGCTAGGAAACGAGCGCCCCCCAAAAAATAGCTCTTCTCCCCTTGCATACATATCGTATCCAAACGATATCATACCATTGAAGTAGCAAGTCAGCGTGTCCCCGGGATTGAGGCCTGCGCTATAGTTTGGTCGTATTCCTGCGATACAGTGCACCAGGCCCACTGTATGCGATTCCTGCCAGATCACGGTCGTCAACGAAAACCCAGCTGTTGTCAGCCATCAGGGACGACGTCTAAAGCTACCTCCGTCACAGTTGGCGCAGAACTCGGAGAGATGGTACCCTTGGTCCTCGATTAAGGACGGGATCAAATTTTTGTCCCCTGAGTCGCGAATATACTTCACAGCCTGAGCTAGAGGTCCGCCAGGGCGGTTGAGTGAGTGGGCTGTGCGTACATTGCCTGTTAGACACTTAGTCCTCCTGGCTCACCTGGCCGCTGTTCGGGGCGTGAGAGAATCGAGTTGATGACTGCATAGCAGAGTGCCGATTGTACGCCCTGTCATTCACATCAAGGTGCCAGGCAGCAGCGAAGTTGGCTACAAGTACTACATTGGTATGCCTAGCCAAATATTGATTTAAGTAATCAATTAAGTAATTAAATACGAAGCACAGATTTTCTCAATTGATTGGGCCTCAGGGCTGATTTTCAGGTAATGTACCTACACCTGCCCAGAGAGGGGAAGGCTTCAAGTTCATAGCCTGCCGATTCGCTTGATGTCTGGAAGGTGTAAAGGGCCCCTGTTCCCTGTCCACTATGAGGCCCGTTATTCCCGCGCCCCCTGCTGTTGCTCAAGCCTGTGTCCTGCCATAGGATCCCACTTAGCCACCCTGGCTTCTATCTGGGCAATACTCAGTCTCGTACATACTCAACTGAGGTAAGGACTAGCTACTCTCCTTTGTATTTATCTGGACTCACATATTTAGCTCTTGCACTTTCACGGGGGCTTTACGACCTGTCAAAATGTCGACATGATTGCCCTGACAGAATAAGTCTAACTGAATCTGGCTGTATCGCTTCCGTGCTTGCGCATTTCTGCTAGGAGGCGTACACAGGTTTCAATAACTCGAGTCTTCCAAGCAAATCAGCAATCAAGTTTCAAGCCAATTCGAGCCACTTCTCGTGTCCAGCTGCGGAGCGCTGTACTCATTCCCCGCCGCGGACAGGGCACCCCGCCCACATTCCGTACTTATGGTCGGGGTAGGACTTTCATCACCACTACACTGCCAATTCCCCTGTGTCAGCCAAGCTATAGTACCACCGCTAACTACCAAGGTCAGGGTGGTTCCTGGCAGTCGCGGTCAGAAACTCCCGGCGCACGAGGGTATAAAGATGAAGGCTTCATGAAGCAAAAAGGACACTCTTCAGCCCAGGTTCGCCATCCTTCACCTGTGAAACCCCTTCGCAAACCACACTCCAAGTCTTCTCTTCGTCATGAAGATTATCTCATTCCTCGCCATCCTTTCTGCGGCTGTCTTGCCATGCCTTGCACAAGGCGGAACTGTGAAGGTCGTGTACGACGCTACCTATGACAATCCCGCCTGGCCACTCAGTGGCACCGCCTGTTCCAATGGCGCCAATGGGCTCCAATCAAAGTGGCCTACCTTAGGAGTGATCCCCAAATTTCCCAACGTAGGGGGCATCCCAGGACTCACCTGGAACTCCCCCCTGTGCGGCACTTGCTGGCAGCTGAAATATGTCGCCCCCAACGGCGTTACAAACACCATTAACATCGTCGCAGTTGACGCGGCTGGTACCTTCAATATCGCGAAGTCGGCATTCAATACTTGGGCCGGTAGCGCTGGTATAGCAGCAGGCTTTGTGACTGCGACAGCGGTCCAGGTTTCACCCTCTGCGTGCGGAATATGATACACTGAAACAAATGGTGCGGAAGCGAAGTCTCTGTCCCCGTTAACATCACCGTCGTTCATACTTTCTTCATTTACAGTAAATGCATGGATCTATCACCTTCGTGAATTCTGTGTAACAATAATAGGTTGACTTTTGTTTCTTGTAGTAGGGTTGAAGCACTGTTTAGTGGACGGCCAGAGTAGATCGGAAATACTTAAATCTAGCTTAGGTCGGCGGCCGTTCAGTAGTACTTGACCGGATGGACATGAATGTTCTGTATGCGAATTAACATATTCAGTCGAAATATTCCAGGCGTGTCACAGATCGACAACTGTCTCCGAGAAGAGGAAGCCCCGGGTTGGAAATCAAATTCTCCGTCACCGATTTCTACCGTTTAGACGAAGTGTAGGGCTTCTATAGCCTTTCATGGCCCTAACTCACATGTACATCAGCATCCGAGCCCACCTAGATTTAATATGCCTAAGCCAACCCTCTCATATTAATGCATACCCCTTTGCAAGAGTAGCACTGGCGGCCAAACCGATCATCTCAAGGTATGATGTCTTACAGGAAACATAGGCAGCTTAGAGGTCGGACTACAATCTACCCACTGAGGTTCCTGAGTAAATTTGGCCCTTCACATGCTGGATGTCCCAGAAGGGGTAGTATGCGCCATGAGAGAGTTGACTTTAGTGACTTACAGACTAACCATCACCTTGGGCGAGTTTTACAAATGGAGAACACACTTTGGTATCCTTTACGTTCTGCTTGTCAAACTCGATTGAAAGGACGTGGGAGTGAGCATCGTGCTGTATGTGCTTAGGGGACGCACAAGAGAATCTTCTCGGCCGAAATGTTTGAACCACGCGGTTGACTGGTTACAAAGGAACACCATTAGTCGTCACACGCTCATGGCGGTGAGACCGTCCCAATAGTGATACTTAGCGCAATACGTCAGATCTGTCCGGAACCTGAGTTAGCATCTACTATGAGCGTCCATGCGGTGAGGTGAGAGGAGAACCAAATGAACATCGGGTGGCCAGAACGCATCCATAGATGACATCGCACTCAGAGAATTTGCTGTACTGGCCGGGCACCAGCTCTGGACTGTAGCATGACATGGTACAGACACACTTCGCTGTAGCCTAAGTCTGGTGACCGGCCCGAGAATGAGGTCAAACCATCGAATAGCCTCAGACAAACTGCTCACCAGAACAACTGCACTGAGCAAAAATTTATATGTCACTCATTCGAGGGGGTATACTTAGTTAACTGCAAAAATGGACCTGCTGATTCTATTCGAATGTTCCGTCGTGACTAGTGTTTAATATGATGATGATCGTGCGTGGGTTATCACGCGACGAGATGACATGTCAGTTCTTGACGCAGCAAGACTGGAATTCGGTCCGGAGACCGTCATCAGTAAAGGTACAAGTAGTATAGACTGCCAGTGAGTGGTAGTAATAATAGACTAACTATGACATCATGGAGTGGGGCGCCTTGAGAATTGAACTGTGTGCACTGGGCCTTCTTCCAAGTTCTAACGGCATTGCACGTTGTGCTGAAGCACCGGAGGCAGCACCGAGCCGCCCGGCTGCTGTCTGTCGTTGCCTGCAGTCGGCCGACGTTGTTGGCTGTTGGCTTGTTCTTGGTGCTTTTGGGTGGCCCTGGCTTGCGCTTTTTGGGCGGCACCTTCATGCACAGTGTTTGAGGGTTTCAGGAAAGATATCTGCTGACTGCAGTGGCGGGCTCATGCCGGAAGTCGAGTTCAACAAGCCTGAGCTTGCCTGCGTGCTGTGTCGTCACGTCGTGGACACTCGTGCCTGTATCAGCAAATTGCAACTCAGATTAGGTTTCCAAGAGCACTCAGGTTCACAAACAACTGAAATGAACGCTTACAGTGGAGTTTCACAGTTATGCGAGATCAGGGGTGGTGAATCATAACAATCTCATTGATGGAGATTGGCAAACAACTTACCGGCATCACGACCTAAACGGGGACGGATATGCATACTATGCCAAAAACTTGAAAAGCGCTGTCGAATGGTTCTCGCTTTTCGGCTTGACCGATGGGCCGACGGAAATAAGAGTCTCTCCATGCAGTATAGAATGCACACGCCGAACGACTTCCAGTTCCTGCCGGCCGCCGATCTGCATTAAAATCTGGTTGGATAAGCAAGTCCATTGGCAGTTCTTCCCTGATGCGGTTAACTGTAGCGGTGCGCTCGAGGACTCGAATACGGCGTGGCGGGGCCGCTATTGACGGTACCTATGCGATGTGGTCCGTCGGCGCTGCAGATCCCGGTCTGAGATTGTCAACTATTGAGTGCGCACGGATATCTGATGCCTACAGCTACAATTCATTTTAACTATGCTACAATTCCTGTAGCTACAGTCTAACAATTCGACACAATACATGTAATGGACATGGTGATTTAATATTTATCAGTTCATTGTCCGAACATCTGAGTATTTGAGTGTATGTGAGGCGTCTGAGTGGTCTGGGGAGTCCTGCAGTTGTAGAACTTGAAGCGCAATCACGTTTGTCGTGTGCCAGCCTGAGTGTGTAGGGTCAGACGACATCAGACTAAGAGTATCTGTGATGTCAGCGATGTCGGCACCAGTCTGACCCAGCCAAAGTAGACTATTAAGTGCGACTTTGCTGATGAGATCCAGAAGGGGGTTGGTAACATTGTGGACAGTCAAATAATTACATTAAAGGTCAAACGTAGACTTCGTGATGATCGTAAGTGGCTCGTGGTTTATAGTTGAGCGGTTTGTATTCCATTCTTTCCTTCACGGTGTGGTGAAACCTCGGTTGCTGAAAAGGTATAGGGCGGCCCCTGCCAAAGTTAATACTGGATCCAATTCAAACATGTCAAACAACTTCAATGGAGTAGTATTTGAGCGCGCTCACCTCCATTTATGGTGCCACACCCCATCACGATCTTGCCAAGCATCAGAGGAAGGCACGATTTCTAGTAGCCACCATAACTTGTTTATCTTCAACTCATCGAATATCGGTGCTAGGGCGTTCGAGCGCTCGGGGTAGGCTTCCGGACTCGGAGCAGGCTGGTCAAGTTCGTTCCGCAATTCTTGCACAACGGAACCACCAGTATCTAAAGCATCCAGTGTTGTTTCAATTTCAGAGACAACGAAGGGAAGGTTATCGATATTGATGTCTGGCAATCTCTGTGGGGGAGGTGGCGGAACTGTGAAGCCGATGCGTGCAAGCTCCTCACAGTCGAAGAGGATTCCACATGGAGATTGAATGACCTGTTGCACCATCCAATGTAACGTAATTTGTGGAAGGGACACCTCAACATCATCCTGAACATTTCCTCCGCCTATGTCTGAAAGGACCCTAAGCAATCCATAAAAGCGACTTATGAAACTAGAGCTGACCGCTATGACAACCCGCAAACCATACTTCCAGCACATCCGTGCACGTGAATGACTCTTCGGCGACAAACTCTGCTTCAGGCTGCGCTCCGTTCGAAACTATTTCATCACCACGCTCGTTCCGTCGAGGACCATCGGAAAAAGGTCCACAGCCCACTGTCTGGCGTGATTGAACGATTGGATTCTTTCTCTTGAAAAGTTGCTCCAAGGTTGACTTGAGGGTATGAAATTTCCGAGTTGTTGCCCGCTCCAAGTCGGCCACTTCACCGGGTTCATTATCTTGCGTAGGCCAATGGTATAGATTTGGCCTGAATCTAGAACGATGCTAGGGGATGAAGATCAACGAGGTTCCACCTACGATCCTGAATAGGGTATACTTCGTCAAGAGAAAGAGCGTGCCGGAATACCTTCACGGCACTGTTGGAGTCCGTGAAGGGTAGTATACGGTTGACAAGCACCCCAGTACTCTGCACAGTATCCCTGGCGGCAAGTAAGCGAAAAAATTATGCGATCTTGACGACGCCTACTACCATACGCCTATGAATTCCACCTTAACATCCCGTGAGAATGTCCGCTTGAATCCAGCGGCGAGCTTGATCCCCTCCTTGTCAGTGCGTTTATATGCCTTGTAGGCAAAGTTGACCTGCTGGAGGTTGTCCTTTGGCAATAGCCCAACCTTCACGACATAGATTAAATATCGTGCACGACATTCCTGGCTACACGAATCACCTTGTGCAGCATTCCAGCTAGCGCGCGAGCAGTGTATGCTCCACGAGAAAAGCCTGGATCCAAATTAGCAGCGAGCTTAATCGAGACAGCACATTCCCTACCAAATAAACAGACTTTGTCCCCGGGATGATAGTTACTCATAAGGTACTTGTAGCCACCCATTACATGTGCATCCAGATACCTACGATGGCATGTCATCTATCGTGGATTTTCACGCATTTTAGATGCACGTACCAAGCGAATGCTAAGTCCAGAAGCGATGCTAACCGAATCCATAGCGGCGAAACAACTCCAGGCGCAAAATACGTGCCGATCCCTGCCTATAAATGACACCAGAGTTGAACTTCGGGAGCCCGGACGGAAGAATGAGTAAACGCACTTGATAATAAGCTACTTGCTGCTCTGGGAAATCTTTGCGGAGGAGGCCAAAGAACTTGACCACATTGGTATTCTATCCCCACTGAGCTATCTCGTCCATGCACCTTCATAGAAGGACTTACCGTAGAGTCATACTGTCCATTAGTGCCATCGAAGCAAAGCACAATGGTACGAGGTGGCCGAAAGGAATTCTCAGACACGTCACTCGATCCTGTGTCTGACATGGTGACCAACGGAGTCGAGGGCCACTGAATGGGAGTCTCCCCTTGGTGGGTCAATTGAACGGTTCTTCACCGGAGATCGCTTCAGTGAAGCAGTATCCCTCGAGAGATAACTTTGTCTGGGAATAATTGTCACAAGTCTAAAAGGAACCAAGCAAGGTTTTATAGCATGCCTGACAACATGCCGTTCAATCTAGGCTTTGTTGGTCATTGACGTCCACAGATAGTTTCGTCAGTGGTGCACCGAAGCGGGGCTGTGATCTGTTAAAACTTGGCGCTGTCAATTCCATCGCTGCCACAATCACAAGATTAAACCAGTTTAGCCCCAGATCAGTCAACTGTGACCTTGTGCTCGGCTGCCAATGGGTCACACCATTTTTAGGAATATAACTCGAAGTATCGGCTGAAGTACTATCCCCTACCCCATGGCACCTACCCTCAAATCGGCGGTCACGAATTGCCACGATTGTCACTGCTGGGTTCAGACTCCGCCCAGATCCGACATAGACAAGCCATGGTCGCGCCACTGTGGCGTCAGGCAGCGGTGACCATATTTGAAACTCCGCTACGGCAGACGCTCGGCGAGTGACAGTTACCATGACAAAAGCAAACTTCAATATCTCGAGAACTGCTGCATGATTTTTGTTCGTTCAACTTCGTAGTAGTAGGTATAGTATATGAACTAATATGCATGAACTAAACTTGCGAAAGTGTTGTGTATTTAGTGGGTGCCGACTTGGGGGTAGGTGCCGGTCATGGGGCAGGGGACAGTAGTATGAAGATCCAGTGCCTTGACTGTACATTGCAAACTCAAGAACCAAATGAGATGGCGCCTGTCACGTTTGGGTCGCATCGCTGTCTAACAACCTAGCACATGTTGATCATCTCTAACTCCTCAACCAGGGTTTGGTGGCGGTAAGCAAGCCGGACGTCTGGCACGTTCGTCTGTGTGAACGTCGGAGTATCATTTTCCAGTCAGCAAAAATATCACCGACACGTTCCCATCATCATATTTCACCTTGTGGATGTCATTTCCAGCGGCTCCGGCAAGGTACCATTCTTGACCAAGCCAGTGGCGTTTGATTTCCATTTCGAAGCCACTCTGTACAACAGAGTTACGGGCCAGTTCGGCAAGGGAGCTCTGGGGGAGCTTGTATATCTATACAACGTGATATAAAGTGAGGTGTCGCTCGTTAGAAACTGTGCGAATCTCACATGAGCGGCTACACTATATTCCTCTAGCAGAGGTTCCTTCGGTCGTAGCAACATGCATCGGTTTGAAGTCAACGGAATAGTAACAGAGACATACCTTGGTAAAGTGAAATTGGAGAGGGTCATCAGTGCTCAAGCTTACGTTCAACCCGGTCTTGAAAAAGTCTGGGAGTGGGTTCCGCTCATACGTGAGAAATAAAGCGTTGTTACTCAAAGGACTCATCGCGAGACCAATCTGCCTTAGATAGAAAAGGTATTGTAATGCCGGAACCTTGCGAAGAAGTATACCATGAGAAATTGAGTGAGAGGTGAGGAAAGTGGCGGTCAGGTGGTCCGTGTCCCCTGCTTCTCCCGCATGGGGTCGGAGGACGAACGTGTCTATTGCAAGAAGTAGGTACAGCAGGATTACGGCCAACAAGCTAACTTACTGAATCCTCGAGCCTGTCGCCAGTGATTGAGGCTGGCCATGTTGGCATACATATAATAAATCCTAGCACAGGAAAGAGTTTTCGACGAACAGGAAGAGAGCCCATGGGCAGACTTACCAGTACGAGTATGGCGGATTCTGTGTAGTGTCCCAGAGGTGAGGATAGGGGAATTTGCGATGAATTCGACGTTCGGCCTTTGACTCATCGTCCACACTATCAAAGCCGACGACGCGCTGCAGGAAAACGTGGAGCTCTGGGTGCGACGTCGGATCTTTAGTGACCTCGAATAACGGGCGGAATACATCTGAACAAAGTTCAACCTGAAACATGAAACTATGGGATCGGCAACCTACTGATCACAATGTCTTCGAAAGTCCTAATCACACCATTTTCTTTATAAACACTGTACAGTCGCGGTACTTGAATGAGCCAGCGAACGTTATGTGAGAATAACTTGTTGTTGATAACCCATTTGGCTAACTTGTCCCATTCGTCTACCGAACTGCCGTATATGCTGACTCGCCATTCGCAATTCTGTACAGGTGTGAGTTTAATGGAAGAGTATGCCACTAGCGCACATACCTGGTACTTGCTTTGTTCTAGATCGGTCATCACCTCTACAAGGTGATTAGTGATCCGAACACCCCATCATGCAAGGAAGGAACGCCACCTTGAGTCAGTTCAGCGAAGTAACGTCCATCAATACGATTATCGATCTTCAGAAATATTTCCCGAAGCCTGGACTCTCCGATGGGGTTGTATTTGAGGTTGAACTTATCAAACCGGTGGAATGAGTCTTGGTGGGCGTGCATATCGAGTGTGTCAATGGACAGATCGTAGGCACTCAATTTAAGGGACTGGAAAACTTGCTCAAGCGTCAAGTCGGCCCCATCACGAAATATGACAATGTCCTGAAGGGGAGCGACATGAGAACCAGTCCGACAGGTACAAAAGAGACGTACATGGGGACTACGTTTCATCTTTGCCTTGATGAATCGTAATAGGTGTTTCTGGTTCATGCAACTAGCAAGGTGTACGTGAGTATCTACTTTACGTACGTTGTAGAAGTCCCTGGAGGCATCTGCTGTCAGTGGTACTTGGTGAGTTTACAACTTATTCTGACCTGTGGGGGACACTCTAAACGAGGAAATAAGTGTGGGACTACCTGTAAATAACGTTTGCCCACCTTCATAGCTGCCAACTCTTGGGACTCATTGAGTAAACTGTACATTTCAAATTTACTGGCCAAATATTTGAGTCTCCGGTATGCTATGCTTTTGGCCGGGCCATCGGATATGACCCCAAGAACATGGTCGAGATCGATAAAATATTCCCTAATGGATGGAACATCAAACATCGGTTTCTCGTCTGAGTTTCATGATTCATGATGCATTGTCAACTGCAACAGTATGCAAGAATCCATATGCGTACCCGCTGCGGTAGAATACACTTGGTATACGCCCTTGTCATCGATCCTGAATTCCCAGGGGTGCGAATTCGGGATCCAGCAGGTTGAAAAATCAAATCCCTCGTCCTCCGTAGTGGCGTGACCGTCGGCGGCTGGAGCGTCATATTTTGCGGTAAAATGCCAATGTGGAGGAGGTGGCTTAGGATATATTTTCCATGCCTTGTGTGGGCTCTGAGCGACCCCAGCTTTGCCGAAGTCGACATCGGGCCGTACACTGGACACGCCTGCAAAGCCCTCCATTATTCCGTTGAAGTGACCGTCATGGTCCCTAGGGTTGTCGCCGAGTCTCTGAAGGGACTTGGCAATATATTTGTCGCGTAGCTCGAGGCAGTGGTGAAACAGCTTAAAAGTACGTGCCATCTCAGGGGTGATGGAGGGTTGCACTACTTGTACATTAGTTGGCTCTTATTCTAATTTATGCAAAAATTCACACATTGTGCCTGCGGCTCGGCAGTGCGCGCCATGTCTTCGTCTTCGAAGAGAGGGGATGCACTGCTCTGTTGTTGATTGGTTTGCGAGGCGTCGCGAATTGCGGAGAGCCCGAAATTTCCTGCAGTTGAAGACGCGCCATCGGAGATGACAGCAGAGACATCAGATGCGCGACGGTGGGCCAATTTCTTCTCTTCGATCTGGATGCATTTGCATTCTTTAGCTCTGACTGGGCATTACTAGCAATCGCTTACTTGCTGGAGACTCTTTTCGTCGTTGTAACCATAAAAACCGTCTCTGGACTCAGGGATCAGGAGTCCAGCGCTGGATTCGACATCATTCGCAGGGCTTGAGGTCTGTATGGTTTCGGGCGTATCACTGGTGACCATCTTTGGCGTATTGTCAGTCGTGGTAACGGAGTTAGTTGCCGGACGCATTGACTCCGAACATTGAAACATGAAACGATGATGATGTGTATTTGGCCCTACAGTATGTACAAGCTCGAGCTACGTAAACTGCACAATGTCGTACAATGAAAGTAGATAGAGATGTCAAATCACTACTCGGAAACACCAAACAGCAGATGCTCAGGAAAAGACGAGTAACAATATTAATGCATAGTCAAGAGTGAAGAGTCCTCGGGACACAATGCGAGGAGTGGGCGATAAGGATTATGTAACTTTTACATAATATGTGATTATTATTAATTTGCTGATAATAAGGTTATCAGGGGAACGCTAAGGGATCCTCATTGGATTGAGCCCTTCTTTTACGTCCACCGAGTTCAGTGTTGCGGCGACGAAGAGCTGAGGTGTGGACGAACCTTCGAGGACGGGCGACGCGATCTACGCGATGGGCAACACAACCTCGAACACGAACCACAATCGACCATCGCCAGCCCCGGCCAGGCAAATCGATTTGCCGAGTCACAGACAGGCCTCTCATTCGCCCTCTCCGAATCCCAATCAGCCCCACCGCTCCCTACGCACGAAGAAAAAATCTCTTGAACTGCCAGATCTTGCGTTTCTTTCTGTGACTCCTTCGCAGTCTCACCAAAATTCCGCCAATTCATCTCCCTTATCGTCCTATCGTCGGCCACCGAGAACTACTTCCCCAATCCCGATTCCGATTCCAGTTTCTAACAATGGGACCATGAACAATGCCTCAAATACGGGCACTTCCCCTCGCGGAAGGCAACCAAATGTAAAAGCGAATCTTGTACGGGAGACCAATACGTCCAACTTTTCGTCGGATTTGCTCCTCGAGCAACCACCGTCTACTCATATTCCGGTTCCCCACCATCAACACCATCCCCGTAATCGCAATAGCCCTTATTTGCGAGGCGCAGCTCTCCAATACAATTCTACACACTCATTCACTTCACGCGGCCAGGCTGCCGCCCAACCTCGCATGCAAGAGCTCTATGCGGAGAGTCAGATTGAAGTATCCACGCAACCTGATCGACAAGAGTTCATCCAGGAGACAGTCCATTCGACAATTCCCCTCGCGCTACACAAGGCCGAGGAAGAACTTGCGGCTGCCACAATCGACAGTCTGGCTGACCTTGGACAGCCTGCCTCTAATCGTCCCTCGGATGAATCAAAGGAAGCTGTAAACGTTAGGATCACTTGGCATGGGGGCGGGAAATCCGTCGTCCTTGCTCGTGCAGGTGACGACAATTGGAAGGGCCGTCAGCCCATGGAATCAGAGTGCGTCGATCTTGATCGATTTGCTCATCCGTCTAACTTGCATCATAGTGACCCCCCTGCGGATACATCGTGGTCCACTTGGGTCTCGCTCATGCCTGGAACGCACCATATCCGTTTCATTGTCGATGAACAGTGGCGCCTAGCCGATTACCTTCCGACAGCCGTAGATGACGAAGGGAGCTTGGCAAATTACGTTGCAGTCCCAATTTCTGGTTTAACGCCACCTCACCGCATATGTGTCCCTGTTGTTTCTACGAAGCAGCCTGCGCATTCAGTCCATTCATTCTGGTCAACTACAACCTCCACCCAGGGCTCGACCATCGACGTACCTTCCTCTTCGGATGCCACGAGATCATCGTCCAAGTGGACAGATGAAATCCCCGCCGAACTTGTCGCTGCTGCCCGTGAAGAAGAAGCCTTCCTTGCTTACACGGCTGCTGCAGAATATGATCAGCCGGGCTATGCCAACTCCCACCAACAAGTCCCTGCGCCAAATATCCCTCCGGCTCCAGTCCTTCCTAGGCACTTGGACAAACTCATTTTGAACGTTAAAGTTGGACAACCTCCACCGTCCAGGGGCCGCGAGCGGGAGCGGGAAAAGGAGCGGGAAAAAGAACGAGAACGCGAGCATAGGCGGAAGCAGGGACGATCGCTACTTGGAATGACTAGTACGCTCGCTCGGGACGTCTACAGGGAAGATAGAGCCGGGGTGGATGAGCATGGTCCCATCCCAATCACCACTGCGAGTGGGACGGACGTAACCCACCTTGCAGGTTCATCACAAGCGCACACCCGTCTCGGGCTGGATGGACCCGGATTGTCGGATGACGCCAGCGTATTGCCCGTACCGTCCCATGTCGTACTCCACCACCTGAGTACAAGTGCGATTCGTAATGGTGTACTCGCTGTTGGGAACACGACGCGTTATCGACAGAAGGTATTTATACGTGTCTCTGCGAACGACATGATCACTCACAGATGTTTTAGTATCTCACCACAATTTACTATAAGCCTACATGAAGCATACTACTGTGATCAGTATGGCAGCACGCAGGGCGTCGCTAGAAGTCACGCTTCGGGAGACTGATGCTTATTTATCCGTGCAATTACTTAGTTGGTCGTTTCTTGGGATATTGCCTCTAGATTCCTCCTGAACAGCCATGATATATGTGGAAGACCAACACACATTCAGCCATCACTATATGCTCTTCTTTCTCACCACGCAGACACATGATCCTTACGTGTGTGTGTGCATATACATTGTTCCACCTCCTGTTCTAGATCCTTTCGTTTCTGCTCCGTCTGTATGTTGATCCATGATCGTGATAAATGTACGACATTCTTAGACTACTCAGTACTCACTGCCCAGCCAAAATGTATCTTATGTGTATGAATCATGCACTGTTTGATCGAGCTCGAGATCTGAGAGCAAGGGGGATGGGATAAAATAGTAGCAATCGATCGAAGTCTTTTCCTTTGTTGGAAAAAAACCAATAGCCCACCGCGAGGGTCGAACTCGCAGCCTTCAGATCACCGCAGGGATCACACCCGCCTTAAAAGTCTGACGCTCTGGCCGATTGAGCTAGGCGGGCCTGCGAATCACTTGCGTTGTGGAGCATGACGAATCACGGTTCCTCTTTGTAAGATAAATTTCTTCCCCTCAGGAGTCATGGTGTCCAAAGACCCACTGACCACCGAGCACACGTTGTAACACCACGGTGTTTTCTCCCTCCCGATACTTCTGTTGCAAATTTGGCACCGATCAGATTGCTACACGCAACGACCCAGTATGATGGAAGCCGTTAAAAATATGAGAGATCGGGATCCAATAGCCTTGCGCTGATAAGACGTTTCGCCCTCATACAAAAGCCCCAACCTCACGCTGAAGCAGTACGATTCATTACCGCTCATCCCTCACCGACAACGGAGCCAAAAAGCATTGTTCGCACCGGCTACGATACCTTGTCATACTTATATCAGATGACGACTTCAAAGTCAATCACATTCGGTGGGCAAATCAGCTGGCACATGCAGGACACCACGCAGTTGGAGTCGATATCAGCGCCGTGCAGGTTAAACGAGTAAGAGCTCGTACCCGGAGGGCAGTTTCAGAGCAGATATCGTCGAGCTCGCAACCGGGTCTGCTGAAGGGGAGGTGCAAAATGCCATCCTGAGCGATGTCCCATTTGATGCTGTGATAGCATTTTACGTGCTCATCCATATGCCCGTCGAAGAACAGGCTGCACTCATGCGACATCTCGGAAATTGGGTGAAGGCTGGTGGTAACTGCACGATGGCAGTCGATTTAACACCATCGGCGGGAGAGAAGATTGGTTAGTTGCGAACCCGATGCTCGGATGTGGTGGTCACAAACTTGTTATGATAACTACAGGAAGTGGGCTAAAGACGAGAGGGTTCGAAATAATCAGGAAAGAACACGTGCCCTGCCATAAAGAACATGTGCCCGGTCATGAAGAGTCTCAAGGACATCAGTTTTTGCAAACAGTACCCAACGGAGTTCCGTTGCGAGGATCCCTCGTGTCTGGACAATATTTTTTGTAACATGCACCTTCCTGTCAGGCCGCGCTCTCAGGACTAACCATGTCATCCGAGGGATAACGTCTCATGAAAAGGTCATGAAGATTAATTCACGGCGAGCAGGAGTCACCAGAAATTCAAATACTGGTCAACGAGGGTACGGACCTGCTTGCTGTGCCATTCATAGGCGGCAACCATATGCCTCCCGTGCATACATAAGTCCCTGCGATTGCACGAGTAACGGGTGTCCTCGTGGTCAGTGCAACCACGAAGCGAAAGATGTCAATACTGGTGAGGATTCGACGTACTGCATTGTCAACGGTCCGTGCTTACTTGCGAGGTTCTGATCCAGGAACTGTTTCGAAAGTTCGTTGCTCTAGCGATGGGATTTGTAACGCAGCGCAAGACATGTAAAGAAACGGGGAAGAGGCGTCAACACAGTGACGCACAATGCGCCGAGTTTCCGAGACCATGGTCGACACGAGCAGAGAGAGAGTTTCAGGAGATGGACTACATGTTCAGGATCAACCGGAGACACCTGGGAGGACGAACGCAATTGCAAGTGACGCAGACAACATACCGCTGGCAGACGCCACCCAAGGTAAGAGCAAGGGCGGTGTAAAGAACCGTAGCTAGACTGACCTAAGTCTGGGAGCAGTATCAATTGTATCAGCATGAAGAGACGAGTATGCAGCGCACATCTAAAAGACGAGTCATGGTTGTCAACAATCCCGACCCAACCGACGATAGCGAAGGAGAATTCGAAATGATGACTCAGAAGTGATTCGTGAGGTGATACCGCTGTTCGTACGCCTCTGAGTGACGCGAACGTTGACAATCCGTTGTTGTAGTTGAACCCCTGCTGATCCTTTCGGGCCGCTCGTTGGATTTCGTCGCAATTATCGTGACCGAGTTAGGGTATTAGAGATTTGACTGACAGAAATGATGTCCCTGTCGACAGGCGGGATGGGTGTCATGGTGAGGGGCCAGTGGTGGACCTGTCAAGCTAGTATTTGGAAACTTGGGCGATTAGTAGCCTATGGACTGTAAATCTGCGTCAACGAGCTGCGTGTTCACTTCCCGGACCTCTCCGCTCAAGTTCACACCCTCTAAGTACGAGTGCAACGGGTAACGTCATTGAAATTTGTTGTAGACCGTCTCGCACGGTTCAACCTTGACTCTACATACTATTTATCTTTTCGCCCCACCTCCTTCTGTCGGGATGTCCAGAACCGCACACCGCCTCTTCTCGTCTTCGTTGCGTTCTCCTACGCGGGTCAATTTGAATACAGTAGCCCTCTCACCCCGTGCGCTCACCCGGCGCATGATGAGCTCTGAGTCGCATGCCAGTCACGGGAGCACATCGAGCGACAGACCTTGGATAGTGCGTTTCGCCTCCAGTGTCCACGGGGTGAATTGCTCAGCGAATTTCTTCTCCACAGATTGGGTCTGCGCTGGTGTTCGGTCCTCTTGTAAGTAATACGTACTACGTACAGTAGAGGCGCGCGTTTATTACCTAGAACCAGTTCCTGTATCTTGTCTCTCCGTCGGCGCGCAAAGGCTCTCATGCCCATGTGGACCACGGGCATAATGCCCACAGTGTACGTGACAACTCGACTTGACGGTTTGTGTGACGGTTTGACCAGCATTTGTAGGACGAGCATGAGGTCAAGCATGTTGTATGTGGCATTCATTCATTCACTAATTTCCTTGTGACATGGTTTCTGTTTCTGTAGCAAAATGTTGAATCTCACCAAGAAGAGGGTGTTAAACCCATTGCCGATGATCAGGGCACTGAAGTTTCTGTTCAGGATGTCAAGGAATCGATGGAAAAGGCTTCCGTGAGTCATGATGTTGTATTTTTCTTACATGTTTCTTATTTTGTTAGGAAGCCGACTCTCCAAAGGACGCCCGGAAACAGGAAGAAGTGGTAGCGAAGGCGAATATGACGGCCGTCGAGGAGAATTTGGCTACCGAAGCACATCTCCAGGCAGAGTCATCAACCGACGCTGAGTCAATACCGGAGTCCGAGTCAAACTCAACTTCCGCACCTGTCGCGGTTGACGAGGCTACCAGTGCGACAGGCGATGAAAATGTCCAAAGCACCGCTGTAAGTACGTATGGTTTTGGTTTGGCAGATTGAGTGTCCTAAGTGATCACCAGGGCAACACAAGTGACCGTGCAGTGGAGCCAAAAGCTTAAGGAGTTGGCAAGGATCACATAGATTTGTGCTGCGTGCAGGTGCATGAGAGCATACAATGATCCCTTGGATCGTAACATCTATATTACCGCCATTCGAGCACGTTGAGCCGAGACGAGAGCTGAGATGAGATCGCCCTTGTCTGACATTAAGCTGTTTAAACAACAATTTTGTCGGTTGTCATTGAAGGAAATCTAGAGTCACGTGATTAATGAAATGCAATTGGTCTCCAGGCTGGGGAGTATAAGACAATGCAACTGTTGTCGGGGACCCAGCTGTCGAATTAACCCTCCAAAGCTTCTTCTGTTTTGTTGCTTGATGCGCAAAACCTCACTGTCACTCTTTTCACCCACCACTCGCTTGCTATGCTTACCGTGTTTGTACTTCTAGCTTTGTTCTTTATCGCTGACCTCGGTGTATCCGGCCCGATCGGCACCCCTGTATTCCGAGATGGTGTCGCCTTGACGGCGATGTCCTCCAAACCACTAACCAGAAGGGACTCGACTAAATATGTTGTAGCCCATTTTATGGTCGGAAACACTTGTCCCTACACTCAACAAGACTGGCTGTCGGATATTCTCCTCGCCAACCAGAGTGGCATCGACGGTTTCGCGCTCAATGTAGGAAGAGATCCCTGGCAACCTCAACAGGTCGCAAATGCGTGAGTTCCTACGCTATAGTATTGACTCATGCCAATCCTCGACCAGGTATCAAGCTGCACTGCAATCGGGGACGGGTTTCAAGCTCTTCTTGTCGTTCGACATGACGTGCGTCTTCCGTTGTTTACTGTCGTGCTGTCTTCATGTCCACCGCCAGATCTCTCCCCTGTGGCAGTTCCGACGACGCTGCTACGCTCCGGAATTATATCACGACATACGCCTCGCACCCCAACCAATTGATCTACAATGGTCGTGTTTTCGCCTCGACTTTCTCCGGAGAATCTTGCCAGTTTGGTCAAGGTTCGGTTCAATCAGGATGGTCGACGCAGTTTTTGCAGCAGTTGTCTGGCCAAGATGCTGTCTACTTTTTCCCCTCCTTCTTCGTGGCTACGTCCGCTTTCCAGAGTTACAAGGGTGTGATCAATGGAATGTTTAACGTAATACTGATGAATTGTCGTGCTGTCCATTACTCTAACGCTTTTTTCTCATTCTAGTGGAACTCTGGATGGCCTACACAAGTCACAGCAAGTACTGTATCAAACTATGGAACTAGTGCGCTTGAATCGCTTTCAACCTATATTGGAAATACGACAACCGATGAGGAGTATATCAACGCTTTGGGCTCTATGGGCGGGTCATACATGGCTGCGGTCTCCCCTTGGTTCTTCACACACTATAGCCCACAGAGTTACAATAAGAACGTGAGTTACTACCACCGACAACAGATCGGTTCTGATCCTAGCCGATCTGTAGTGGATTTACCTGAGTGACGACCATCTATATGCGAAACGCTGGGAATATCTAATGGGAATCCGCGGCCAAGTCGATATCGTTCAGATCATCTCTTGGAACGATTTTGGGGAATCTCATTACATTGGTCCTATTCATGGTGACCAACCAGGCAGTCAGGCCTGGGTGAACGGGTTTAATCATACTGGTGAGCTTTGCTATGTTTTCTGATCCGTGTCTCAGCGCTGACTTACGTCTACAAGGCTGGCTCAGTATGACATCGTATTACGCCACTGCGTTCAAGACGGGAACGTACCCAGCCATCTCCAAAGACCAGATTTTCATGTGGTCTCGTCCCCATCCAGCCTTCGCCACTGCACCCGATTCAATCGGTCGGCCTGCTAATTATCAGATTGTGAGTCTTTCTCTCTCGACGGTCATGCCGTCCGGATCTGACTTGATTGCCGCAGACAGCAGATAAAGTTTGGGTGGTCGTTTTCGCGACTTCTCCTGCGACTGTGACGCTTTCGACGTCATCCACTGAGTCGCAGACATTCAATGTTACAGCTGGGGCGACAAAGCTTTCAGTTCCTATTAACGCTGGCGGGTTTATGAAAGCAGTGCTGCAAAGGAACGGTCAGATTATCGTTGGTCTTCAGCCCCAGAGTTTCTATTTCAACCCCTCGCCGTCTTCATACAACTTCAATGCTTTCGTTATTTCTTCGTCCTGATATGTGCTGGATGCACAAGGGAATTCGGTGGTTCATGGTGTACTAGTGTCATTTACTATGCTTATGTTGCGAAGCCAACTTACAGCTCTGCCCCACTTATTCTTACCCATATACTTTTGCCTTACTCGTCTCTGAGCTACTGAGTGACAACAGAAAGGTTTTGGTTTTGGTCATTACACTGTGTATCAGCCCAGGTGCCCGTAACAGCAGTGACAGTAAACTTGAAGCTTTAAGATTGGCCAACTAGTATGCAAACAGGCACGCACCAGATCAGAGATATGACCGACTGGTTAATTATGTAATGGCCGAGGTCCGCTAATTTCATCTGCATCCGCCACGGGTTGTAGTAGGTGCACCTCCACCTCCACTGAAAACTGATCGGGATGAGACAAGTACGAGAGAGGCATAATGCCAGGGCACGCCAGTCATGTCCGGGATCACTCAAGAAGGGGAAACGGTCCCGGCATGCACCTACTGTGTCAGCAGAGACAGCAGATCCCAATGCAGAAGTCCTCATTCCGAAATCCCGAGAACAGAAAGAAAAGGAGAGGAGAGAGAGACTCACTCAGGAGGTAAGTCGCAATCGCCGTGACGTCGTGTATCTCCCATTGGTGTAGCTTGCAGCACAATCAGAGAGCAAGGTGTCAAGTAAGAAAAGGAAGAGACTAGAAAAGTATATTGTAAGACACAGCACTTTTCGCAACTTGTACGCTGCGTTGATGTAGCTTTTAATAGGACAAAAAACTCAGACAAGAGGAGAGAATACTGATCTTCGAGAAACTGGCGTATGAACCACTTTCGTGTTGTTTGATGATTCACTCATTTGTACAGTCGGACTCAGGCGTCAATACCGTCTTTGGAGTTGCAGTCCTCTTCCACACTAGGGACAGGAAAGGCGGTCTCTCATCGCGAGCGATTGGACAAAACTGAAGAAATAGACGTTCGGCGTTTCATGGAAGGTATATCCAACAAACGGAGACGGCATAATAATGATTTTTCTATCACGGGACCCACTGACACCGAGAACGAAGACGCCGAACTCGATGTGATGGGTTTCGATCCCGCTAGCGCCAACTCAACGAACGCTGCCACTCCAGACAAAGTCCAGGTCGTGGACATGTCCGCCAGTTTTGCTGCGCTGGAGAAATCCACACAGCCCACTGTTGTTGGCGGCGCCCTCAGACGAAACCCAGATGGTACTTCCATGGCTCCTCGCATCGTCAAAAGAAAAGGCATTGGTCAAAAGGTCCGTCGGTAAATGGTTTGCTGTTCGTGATCTCATTATATTTCCTTAGGCAAGCTTTCGACGGTGGTCAAAGCATTCTGCTCAGTCGTACCTCGAGCCTGAGTCTGATACGTCATTCGATAGCTCGGATTCCGCGAATGACACGAAAGAAGATGAAAGCGACGGGGCTGATTCCCTTTCAGGGCTGGAATCAGACAGCGATTCGGACCGCATGAGTTCATCTCATGCGGAGGTCGACACTGCTTCTGTGAAGCGCACAAGTTTCAAGACATGGGCAATGAAGCAGCTCTCAGCGGCCAAGGCTTACGTCACCCCCATCGATGAACTACCCACTCAGCCCGAACCGATCAAAGATACTATCGGACAACCTCCTTCAAAAAAACGCAAGGTTTTGCGTCCACCTCTCGATGCCGTGATGCGGGGTCCGCTTGGAGAAGACTTAAAACTTCCGGCTACTGCGCTGGCAGAGTATTTATCGAGCAAGCCGCAACAATCGTCGAGCTCGTACTCCCCTGAAAGGAAAGCCAAGGTCGTTTCCGTCGTGCGACCCACAGATGTCGAAGAAACCCGATTGATGTTGCCTATCACAGCAGAGGAACAACCCATTATGGAGTCTGTTCTACTCCACCCCGTCGTGATCATATGCGGCGAGACTGGTAGCGGAAAAACTACACAAATGCCGCAGTTCCTCTATGAAGCTGGATTCGGGGATCCCAATGGAGGTGTGCGGAGCCAAAACTGAGCGAGGACATGCTAACCTTTATCTTCTAGAAAACTCTGGCATGATCGGGGTGACACAACCTCGACGAGTCGCAGCGATTTCGATGGCCAAACGTGTTGCTCATGAATTGTCCCTAGCCTCGTCACGGGTCTCCTACCAAATCCGCTACGATGCGACCGTGTCTCCCTCGACTACGATCAAATTCATGACTGATGGTATTCTGTTGCGCGAATTGGCCACCGATTTCTTACTATCCAGATACTCTGTCATCATCATCGATGAAGCTCACGAGCGAAGCATGAATACAGACATACTCATCGGTGTACTTAGCCGTGTGCTAAAGTTGCGAGAGCAGATGTGGAAGGACAAAAAGGACGGCGTAAAACCTCTGCGCTTGATCATAATGTCGGCCACCCTGCGAGTCGACGACTTTGCAGGTAATAAGCTCCTCTTTCCGTTTCCCCCTCCGGTGATCAGTGTTTCTGCGCGCCAGCACCCGGTGACGATCCATTTCAACCGCCGGACACCTTCGGACTACGTCAAGGAGGCGATCAAAAAGACCACCAAGATCCATTCTCGCCTACCCCCAGGCGGCATCTTGATCTTCCTGACCGGTCAGAATGAAATAACGGGTGTCTGCAGGACTCTGGAAGCAAAATTTAGCCGGAAAGCTATCGAAACTCGAATGCGTAATAGGCGAATGGTGAATGCTTCTACGTTTTTTACGGACGAACCTCCAGATCATTCAAAAATGGTTGCTGCTGCGGAAGGTATGCCATCTCAATATCCGCTTCCTCGAACGTAATAATTAAATAATCTAACAGTTGTCCTGGAGGCGGAGGATGTAGAACTGGGAGTCGGAAGCCAAGATTTGGCTTTAGATGTTGACGATGGTGTTACCGAAGAAGACCCCGAAGCTTTGGATAGCGCTGACGAGGACAGCGCCGATGATATAGAAGAAAGTGACTGTGAGTCCGATCCCCAGATTCATATCGATAGTTATGAATATATACCCTTTAGCTCCGATGCATGTCGTTCCACTATATTCTCTTCTGCCGAGTGATAATCAGATGCGAGTTTTCGAACCTCCACCTTCTGGACACCGTCTGGTGGTGGTCTCAACGAATGTAGCTGAGACATCATTAACCATTCCTGGAATTCGATATGTTGTCGACTGTGGACGAGCAAAGGAGGTAAGCTACTTTCTTATCGCAGACATTGTGCTTTCTCACAGGAGTTATCAGCGCAGGTACGATGCCACAAGCTGTATACAGTCATTCCAGGTGAACTGGATATCGAAAGCCTCCGCGGCGCAAAGAGCTGGACGAGCTGGGCGGACAGGCCCTGGACATTGCTACAGGCTCTATTCATCCGCACTCTACGAACACTATTTTGAACAATTCTCACAACCCGAGATTCTCCGTACGCCGATAGAAGGCGTAGTACTCCAAATGAAAAGCATGGGCATCGATACTGTGGTGAACTTCCCTTTCCCGACCCCTCCCGACACGCAGGCTTTGAAGAAGGCTGAGACGGCATTGACTCATCTCGGTGCGGTAAGCAGTACACCACTTGTATCGTCGGCGACCCCGGAAGTATCCATCGCTACGATCGGAGGCAAGATTACTTCGCTCGGGAAGTCGATGAGTTTGTTCCCTCTTGCGCCTCGATATTCTCGAATGCTGGTTACCGGTCAACAACATGGTTGTTTGCCGTACGTGATCACCATCGTATCTATCATGACGGTTGGGGATCCGTTTCTGCACGAAGAGGGAATAGGCGATGGCAAGAACTCCGACGACGAGGACAATGACGATTTCAAGTATATCAAAAGCGAACAAGTCAAGGCAAAGGAGGTTCGCAGAGCGCGTCGGAAGGTTTTCTTCGAGACGCAACAGGTACTGTCGGTATAATTATTCACCACACGGCGTTAACATTCCGTTTCCTAGATCCATGCCTCCTTGGGAAGGTCGACTAGTGATATGCTTCGAATACTCTCAGTCGTCGGCGCATACGAGTTCACCGGTGGTGGTTCCCAGTTCTGCTCAGAACATTTCGTTCGACCAAAAGTAGGACTCGAGGTCTTAGTTCCGTGTCCCATTAACTGTCGTGTTACCAGGCCATGGAAGAGATCCACAAATTGAGAGCGCAAATTTGCAACATTGTGAGCGCGACCTTCCCTGGCGTGGAGACGGGGCTTGCACAACCCCTTAAACCACCCAATGAAACACAGGTCGATTACTTCATTTGCTATTGCTTAATATTGCACTAAACAATGTCTTACAGTTGAAGGTTCTTCGCCAATTATTGGCTGCCGCATTTATCGATCAAGTAGCTGTTCGGAAAGATCTCGTGCAAAAGAAATCGGCCACTGGGGTCCAGTACTCGACTGCCAGGGGTGTCCCTTACAGAGCAATGGGTGTCCAGGAAGACGTATTTATACACTCTTCGTCTGTCCTGTCACAAAGCTCTCCCCCGGACTATGTTGTCTTCACCGAAATCGTTAGAACAACCAAAGCATGGCTCAAAGGTGTGGTGTCATCCCGAGGCTGATTGTAATTTCGTCTAACAACATTGCAGGACTTACACTGATCAACCCAGCATGGCTTTCCACGCTCGGAAAGCCGACACTGTGTACCTTCACTAAACCTGCAAAAAACAGTGCTGGTGTGTTGATGACGATACCCAAATTTGGACCAGATCAGTGGGAACTACCACCAATAAAAGCTTCGCTGTGATAATATGAATACATTATATCCTGTGCAGTCTGACGATGTAGAACTAGGTAGAGTGCATAAAGAAGAGTGAAATATGCTAAAAGATCCTGAGGGCGTGTAGAGACATCTATGATTTGGGTTTCTTTGGGATAAAGATACTACCCTTGTCCTTCTTGGGTCGCTTATGTAGTGGGTTCGGTTTGTGCTCACTAATCGACGAAGACGCTTCCTCGACAAACGGTCTCTTCGGTAGGGGGTGCCGTAGGGGAGCACCGCTTGGCCCCGCAGTGGTTTGAATCGAAGTGGGGCCAATTGGAGCAGAAGCAAGCTTTTGTGATGGCGGTTTAGCACGAACGGATTCAACTAAGCTCTTAGGGGTGGCAAGGTCCACTGGTTCCAGAGGCTTGGGAACAGGACGCTGTTTGGTGGCCTTTGTTGGCGAGGCGGGCCGGGTTGATTGCATAGGGATAGGCTCTGTGAAGTAAGACGGATCCGCCTTATGCGATGCAAAATTGTGAACACTAATTACTGTGGGTGAGCGGGTAACTTACATCAGTCAACAGCGACCTGGTTCTGGCATTGTTCACGATTTCTTTCCAATCTGCATTACTCCTCTCGAGAGTAGGAGTATTTCCCAAGATGAACAAGGAGGATTTTGCTCGGGTAAGAGCCACGTTCATTCGGCGAACATCTAGTGGATGGGATTTCAGTCACGCCCTCATTTCAACATCCATGAACCATACCAGCTAAGAAGCCAACTGACTGTACGCCTGGGCCAGCGCGTACGCACGAGAGGATGATGATGTCCTTTTCTTGACCTTGGAAGCCATCGACCGTATGGAAGTGTATCTTTCCACGAATATCCTCTCCAAACCTCCTTTCAAATGCACGCTGCAGTTCGACCACCTGGCCGCGATACATCGAGACGATGCCAACCCGGAAGTCGAAACTGATTGTTGCGAATTCTTTGCGCAACCTCGCATAGAGTGCGACAGCTGTTTGAGCTTCCAATACGTTTTTCATTGAATGGCGGATGGTTCCTTCCTCCTGGCCACGCGAGATGTTGAAAAAGCGATAGCAGCCAAACTTTGGATGAGATTGCCAGGGTTGTTTGGTTTTGACATCCATGTCGGGTCCGTCAAGTAGACGACCTTGGTAGAACAGGCGGCTAGGCAGCTGACTGATTTCCGGATGCATGCGGTACTGAATACTGTTGGATCTTTGCTTAGGTCGTTCGGAGAGCCTCACACCATGCTCACCTTAACAGATGCACAGCCTCTGGGCGGTGTTTCTGCAAGCGAACAAAGAGGGACTGATTGTAGTTGAATCTAGATGCCTAAAAGGGGTTTTAAGACAAAAGGGAGGCGATAGAGAGAGACTTGTCACCTCTTGGGAGAGTACAGTCGGTGGAAGTTGCTGGGGGTCTACAAAATAGATCAGGTTCCGTATTGCACCGCAGGTACTAGATGTTCACCTCCAACCATGATGCACTTTGGAGTACGAAACTTCAAAGGAATCAACGAGGTCAATTCCACAGCTTGGGCAGCTTCATCAATGATGACCATCTCAAACTCCAACTGCTCGATCGACTCGTGGCCAGATCCTGCAAGTGTCGCGCAAATCACGTCTGCCTCTTGCAGAACTTCGATGCGGAATCGCCTTCGCACAGCATCTAAAGTTCGGTAGTCTGACTTTTGTTTGTCTTTCAAACGATCAAACTGCTGAGTCAGGGCCATTCGACGAAAGTTCAACTTCTTGATCTCCTCCTCGATGGCGAGTGTCCTTGCAGTGTTGTTTTGAACCGTGGCTAGCTCCTCAAACTTTTGCTGTTTGGCACGTTTGACAGATTCTATGTCTTGCCGAAGCAGCGCTATTTGTTTTCCGGCATCGTTGGAGGAATCTGGCATGTTTTCGCCGTTCATCTTCTGCTCCACGAGGTAGTCTAGCGCAATTTCCCGGACGCTGATGTCGATAGCCTTATCGCTGCCAATGCGGACTACTTTGATGGGCTCCCCGCGTTTTTGAGTACCTCGGTAACCCTCCTTCAGGCGACTGGCGACTTCATCGATTGCTGCGTTACTTGGAGCGCATAAAAGGATTTTCTGTACCGGCCCCTTGTCGGCTGGCGTGGAATTCCGCCCCGCGTGTATAGAAGTTGAGGCTCGAGGTCGTCGTGACAAGAAAGCCTCAACCAACCCGCATATAGTCGAAGTTTTTCCAGTCCCAGGAGGCCTTCAAAGTATCTGAGCAATCGAGCAATCGAGATGTTCAAGTTCACTTACCCTTGAATCAACCCGAATCCTTCAATTCGCAATGAACCAAGAATAGCTTTTGCTTGAGGCTCGTTAACACGGTAAATTGACATTGCTTGGTCGATGTCATGGTTGTCCAAGTGTGGCATTGCCGAGATGCGAGGTTGCATGATCGACTGAAAGGCATCGTAGAAAGGAAGGGCTACCAAGGCACCGTATTCGCGATGTAATGTAGCCAAGCTGAAGAAACGTCAGCGTCGCGAATGCAGCTACTGTGAGAAGAATAGCAGTACCTAAACACCTTCTTCAAGCTCCAGATGCTGTTGATTTGCAAACCAGGATCAGCCCCATTGGGTATGAAACACCGAAGGGTCATTTGTGCGACAGCCTGAGTAGTACGATACGACTGTGTTTTGGCAAGGAGCGAAGTTTTCCCAGAAGGATGTCTGAGCAGGACTACATCTGTTTCTAACAGACGCCAATCTTTCTGAAGAGCCTCGGAAATAGTCGCCTCGAGGTCAACGAAGTCGTCTGTAAACTGCTTCGAACAAATCTTGCAATCGTACGATGGCTGAGTCTCTTCCTTCGACTGGACGATCTGAGCCCAGCATTCGAGCAGCAGAAGCGGCTCGAATACACTGAGGTATTGGCGGTGGTCTGTAAATTTGTCTGGGACATGAAGCAACGTTCCTTGTGCAGGAGGATCTGGGCCCGCATGATCATAATTCCATGACAGGAGAGCACGATGAAGCCCAGAAATGTCTGGTTTGAGCCGCATAGCTCTCCTACGTGCATCGTCCCTTCGATGAAGTCGTACCATCGTGGCGTTCTTGACCTGATTTGTGACATCAAGTATTCTGATCTGACGTCTCTCAGCAGGCTTCTGCACTTTAGGAGACTTCTGAAATTTGGCGAGCGCAGCCAGACCTTTCGCGCCGCCAGCATCAGCGTCGGACTCGGTTTCGCTGGAAGATGAATCCACCGTCTGTGGTACCCTAGGCACCTCATTGCGGACAGGAAGTGAACGACTGGGACCAGAAATGACAGTTGCCTGTGCCTTCCGGAAAGTCGGGAAAGCAGGTGTCTCTAGCTTGGATTGGTCTACGAGGGAGGCTTTCGCAGGTTTCTGGGGAACCAACTGCTCGAGTGTTGTCTGCACCTCTTTGCGTACCGGTTTGGTGTCTTTGCGTGCAGGAGCGGAAGCGCGACTACTGATAGTTGTCGTCGAAACGATCTCCACGTCGTCGTCATCACTCTCAAACACTGACAGGGCGTCTTCGAGTTTTGCTATACGAGTCGAGTCGAGTCGAGTCCTTGGAGTCCCGTGCGTCGTCTTGCGGGAGTCGTCCACATGCTTGTTCAACTTCGCCAGGCCAGCTTCGGAAAGTGGTATACCTGTTGTTCGAAAGCAATCCAAGACGGTTTGGATAAGAGCGAACGATTGATGCAGCAGCTCCTCATCTGACAGTCGAAGCCACCGCGCAAGCTCGAGTAAGACAGGTTGAAGATCGTTCATCATCTGCTTTCCTACCCGAGATAGCTTGGATGGTTTCCGAGTCAGTGAGGTGGACTCTCCTCTTGTGGCTGAGACAGCGGCAGCTTCCATGACTCTCCACTGTGCCAGCATATCCCGACCAAAAATGAGCGCATCCCGCATCCACACTGTCATGTCGGGTATTTCGAAGTAGTCCGCCCACAGTGGAGTCCGTTTGAATATCACGGTAATCGACTGCGTCATAAGCGTCCATAGCTGAGGGAGTTGAGATGCTGGACCTTGCGGGTCCCCGGGTTGCAAGAACCCATTGGAATGCAGTAGACCATCGGGGCTAGAACAGAGCACCTCGATGATATCCGTGAGACACTGTACCAGGGACTTGGACAAGCTGCACGCCTCGGTGACCTGAGGCGCATGTCGAACAAACTTTTCGAGGAATCCGAAAATAGCGGTGAGGGAGGGGTTCGGTAGATTGGAGAGCAATGCGCGAAAGCAATCAAGACGGACGTCCACATCGAACGCTTGCCCGACCAAGGTCTTGGCGGCAGTTTGAATATCGTCAATTGGAGATAACATGAGAACCATGACGCTCCTAGCAACCTCTGGGCGACGAAGGACACTGCGCAAAAAGGATGGCTGATTGTAGTTGGCAAATTTGGAGATTGTCTCGACAAAACCCTGTCTCGTAACCTGTAGAGAGCGATTGACGGCATCAAAGGCGACTCGGGCATTCGGTTTTGAAAATATTGGTTTATAAGCGCGGGAGTTCAGAACGTCCAGATGGGCATACTGGGCAACCAGATCGAGCAGACAGGTAGCACCATCCGCATCGTTTGTCTGCAAGGACTCGTATGCCTTCGTCCACATGTGCTCTCGGACGGCGCAGACCGAGAATGTGTCAGTCTGGCCAGCGAGAAATGCGCAGGATTGGCTAATTGCACCAACAATTTCTCGCACATCTCGCGCGAGACTCGCTGTCACGAGATCACGAGTAGCACTGCGGGCAGATTTCCACTTTTCGTCTGCGTAATGGCGACCGAAAGCAACAGATATGAAAACATCGACATGAATGTCCAGGACACTGGATATCACCCGACGATGGCGAGCCAGTTCTTCAGTTTGACTTTTACGGACCAGCGACGAGAGCAACTGTTATCAAGTATCAGTTTTAAATTACCATCAGAGATATCAAGAGCAAAAGCTGACTCGTGTAGCGGCAAAAATGACCACGGGGCGAACTTCCTTGAACCGTTCGTGCTGGAGTTCTTCGCAAAGTAGGTCTACAATTTTTGCGAGCACATCGCCAAAAATACCAGAATCTTTCAACGATAACAAATACTCCCCAAACCACGAGAGAAACCAGGGTTTTTCGTCTAGAGGAACAACTTCCTCGATTAATTTAGTATAAGAGGGGTTATCCTTGATGGCATCGAACACGACCTGCGGGAACTCGGGAGCCTCGCCACTCCAAAGTCCAGCGTTCAGGCGCTTGAGAAGAAGGAGCATGCACTTTAGAATATGGGCAAACTCTGAGAAAATCAATCAATCAACCACGAACTCGTACACGGGGACTTGATATACGTACGTGGACCAGTGTCATGCAAGTGGCTTGTGACAACCCTTCGACAGTCGGCTCCTCCGTATGACCGCAGAATTGCTTTGATAGGTATCTGACGCAGAACCTGACAAAATCCGACCCAGATTTCACTTGGATCCGACGTCGAGGAAAACGAGCCGACGAGAAAAGTCTCCTCCTCCATTGAAGGTACGCGCAATTCAACAGGGTTGTGTTGGTCTGCGATGAGGCGAAAAATGGTTTGAAGGGCTACCTCATGCCCAGTGACGAAGTGGACCTCGGCCATAGGAATCTCGGAACAGGCAGTCACAAAAGACTTCGCCCACAGCCGCACGGCTTGAGATTCGTCAAACATGAGAATGAACAATCCGGGAGGTGGAACATCCGTTGGCCAGCTTGAGACCGAGGGCCGAGAACGTACTAATGCAAGGACGTCGGGATCCCGGAGGATGCACAGATTCGAGACAGTATGGTATATTATCCCAGACGGCACGCCGCGCAAAGCGGAGGAGTCGGTTCGAGCGGAACCACTGATTCCAGCTGAAGCTAAACCATCCTTCACGAACTTTAACTCCCAATCGTCAAAGCCCGTGTAGAACCCCCGGAGAACGTCATCCGAGAAGGCGCCGAAATACCTGGTTTCTTCAGTCAGCTATACGAGCCTCGTCATGTCTGATCGTGGGCAGAGTAAGAATGCGAGCAATCTGCCTCAATCTTCCCATCTAATCATGGAACAAGGAACAAGAGGTACTCACGTTGACCGAGACGTAAGCTTGACCTCACCAAAGGCTTTGACGCAAGCGCAGCAGCCCGCCAGACAACCTATCAACCTAGCCCTCCATTCGTCTACCTTCGGGCTTCCATAGGCGAACAACCTCAAAAGAAAGGTAGCAGCGCCAACAGTGACTTGATCCGCACGAGAGCAAAACCAATGGTAGCATTTGTCGGAACCATTGGACGGCACCTTCATTAGATAGTTGAAGACGGGAGCTAACACGTCGTCTGAGCCATCCGCCGAGTTGACCGGCGTGTCGTGAAGCTTGACGAGTAGAGCTTTGACCTTGTCCACGTCGCTGGTCGTGATCATGAAAGAAATTAGGGCGAAAAAAGCTATGGGTGCGGAACTGCGCGGTCGGGGTGAAGGAAGAGAATGTGTGTGTAAGTGCGAGGCCGGAAACGGATACCCAAATAGTGTCATTATAGTGACTCGGCTCTTTGCGTTGTAATAGTCAGCCGTCGATCGCAAACTTTTCAGAACAGTCAAGAAATGGATGCACTGGACGTGGATTATCTCAACGAACTCCTTGAGCAAGATGTCGAGATTAGAGAGGTACGGCGCCTTCAAATGGCCACACCAAAATTTATGGCGAACGTTTTCCCTCCATGAAAGAAAATCAAAGATCAAGTATCTGATCTTGACAAGAAAACCCGTGTCATGGTCGGGATTCTGAACAAAATTCACTCCACCTCAATAGATGCTCGTTAGTCCCTCGCCCACCCCACACGTCGACACCTAACCCGTTGACTTCAAGTCCCTCCGCTCCTCGACTCGGTGCGACCAATTTTGCGTAGTTGTCGTGACACAAACGCTGCCGTCGCTTCCCTCGTTCCTCCTAACCAATTTTGGCGCTGGAAGGATATGTGGTCAAATTCTCTCCGTACGGCAATATATTCCGCTGCCCTAGTGCAATACCTAAGTAGTGGTTCCCTCATCACACTTTCGCAAGCCAGCGAGGTGCTTGGAAGTGAGCGGTTTGCCGCCCTTGAAGTCCTCTGAAGTCCGAACACTCATGTCTTCCCAGTAAAAGAAGAATGGACAGATAGATTCTCGATAGCTGTGGAAGATTATCTACACGGGCTCATTAGCCTCGTCAATGAACTGGTAAACGAAGTTTTCCGATTCTCAGTGTCTCGGAAAATGCAGAATTGCGTCCCTTAACTCACCCCTCTCCTAGTCACGACTTGCCGTCAATGCAGTGACGCTCGGGGACTACGAAGCACCACTTCGTATCTCGGTCTTTGTGAAAGATCTCTTTGCTGGGTTCTCGATGGTAACATTTCTCGATGTTTTCATTGTGGGATTTGACATGTCTTCTTTCCGGAATTAAATCAAGCTCAACCTAAAAAATGACACCTTGCGGCGACGATTTGATAGCCTTAAATATGATCTCAAAAAGATCGAAGAAGGTTGGTCCCATTTCATCAGTTTGTTCTAACCCTTACAACGACCTCAGTTGTCTACGATGTATCACTGCGAAAGTTGGCAGATTCAACAAAACATGTCGTTGGAAAATAGCCCTGAAAGTGGATAATGTAATAGCATAGACGTAGTTAGTGTTGCTGTCATGCTGTGGATGTTCCGTATGTTCTTAACGTCGTTAACTCCGCGAACATTCTTGCTAAGAACGCTCGCTCAACTTGCTCACCAGTGTCGTTGACCCGTTTCCACTCATAGTGTGACTGCACGTCCCTGGCCACGTTTCGTGTAGTGATATCTCTGACACACTCATTCTCATTTTCTCGTCCGCGTATCACCAAGGCTTTCCTTTGTCTGAGGTTCTGGCGATGGATAGAAGACGAGGCTCAACTCGCCCAGCCTCCTCAGAAGGTAGGTTCCCACGCTTCCTCCTGAGTCCCATCATATATCTGGTCAATTACACAGAGATAGAGTACTGGTCTCATGCAAGCAAATCACTGGGAACGCTCTCCAGCATTTATGCTAACCAAACTAGCATCGATACAATCGGACGCGTCAACAGGTGGATGGCCATGTGGCCGACTGATGATTCACTCCCAGCCGAGAGCTACGAGATGCTCAGGACTAATTATAAGCGGTTGTCCTCAGCACTGAAAGAGGTGCGCCGCCATTCTGAGGACGAGATCGAGTGAGGACCTGTCCCCCCAACACTATTCGGTGGCTAATATAATTTCTGTCATGACAGAGCGCTCAATGACGCCATTGAACGAGTCAGCGTTCTGCTTGCACTCCGCAAGGCGTCTGAAACATTGCCACAAGGTTTATTTTTCCCTAGGGGACGCTCATATCTTCTGACAGCTTTTCACTTCAGAGAAGCGTAATAAACGTCCTCGACCACCATCACCATCGCCAACTTCTACTTCTGTGACTCCTCCTGTCACTGGAGCGCAGCGCGCCACGGCGGCAGCCCCCTTGCGGGGATCCACTGGACCATCATTTGCGATTCCGTTCTCTCGGGAACCAAAAGCACGGAGAGAGGCACTGGCAAAACAGCTACCTTTACAAGAAGGGCGTAAAGTTGCTTTCCATCCGCCTACTGGGAAGACTGCAGATGGAAGTGTTGTCGACGTGGACGAGAACACGTGGATTTTGGCTGTTATTACCAAATGCATCAATCAAGATAAGAATCGGTGGGTCCATTTTTTATATTCAAAGTATGCCCTATCGAATACATTTGCAGCTACGAGGTTCAGGACGTAGAGCCACAAGAAGACGGACAGCCCGGGCAGTGTTACAACACGACACTTCGAGCCATTATTCCCCTACCCGATCCCAGTGCTGCGCCAAACAGCGCGGCACATCCAAATGCATATCAAGAATTCCCAGCCGGGTCAATTGTAATGGCGCTGTATCCCGATACCAGTTGTTTCTACCGTGCCGAGGTGATAGCGTCGCCAAAGGATCTTCAGCCGTCGGGTCGTGTAAGTCGTGAAAGTGACAATATGAACTTGAAAGCGAATACTCACGACTGGTCTAATATAGGGAACGTCTTCCAAGCATATTTCGATGTATAAGCTGAAATTCGAGGACGACGACGATCAGGAGCATTCCGTGCTAGCACAATGGGTCGTTGAATGGCCTGGAGCATAGCTGTTTTTAGCTGCGTGCAATCGTTGTAGACTTGTGTAGGACAGCACACTTGGACGTTTGAACCCTTGATTAGGACCCCGGGCACTGTTTGGCGTCTTCCAGAAAAATCGAGGCGCCGGATGCCGAGGGACCACGTCATGTATGTGCATCCCCTATAAAAGCGGATGCAGCACCCTCCTACTTGCAAGCTCGAGTAGCAACCATGTCCATCAGTAGACTCTTGCACGAATTCCGACCCCTCTTTCGCATGCTCGAAGAGCCGCTGTCTAGAGGGGCACCCACCCTCTATGGCTTTCCGCACCGCTCATTCCTTGCTGATCCGTTCTTCACGTCTCCGAGCACCGTCCATCCTGCTCTAGACGTTACGGAGGAAGGGGACAACTACATCGTCGAGGCGGAATTACCTGGCGTGAAAAAGGAGAACATTGACATCTCCGTCGGTGATGGAGGTCGTAGCGTCACCATTCAGGGTAGAACACTCAGTCGTCGCCCGAGTGACTCTTCAGAGTCCGCTATCGAGACCAACACTTCACAAGGCGAAGGTGTGCACATTTGCTGCCACGATCCACCTGTTTCATTGACAATAGGTGCAGGTACAGGAGCTGTTGTGAGCTCTGAGAAACCATCCAACCAATTGACTACAGAACGTCTCTACTCCGGTACCTCCTCGTTCACGCGAACTGTCTGGCTTCCTCGCCCGGTTGACAGTTCGAAGATTACAGCCAAACTCGCTGACGGGATCCTCACGCTGATGGCCCAAAAGATGGAGGATAAGGAGAGTATCAGAATCAATGTCGATTAACGATATAGGATTGGTCCTTTGACTGTCCCCCATCCCGCAGATGTTGTAACTGGCAAATTAGGTTCATTGTCTCATGTAGCTCCACTCAATCCTATTGTTGTACTATGTACCTTGCTTATTTGAGGACCCGGACTCCTCGAAGCTTGAAGCAACGCTGAGCCAAACCGTAGAGATGACTTTACTTTGAGCCGAAGTACTACATATCTATCAGTTAGTACAACAGTTCCGAGTCGGCAGTGCCAAGTCTACATCCGATCAAGTCGTGTTGATGTCACGGTTGATCATCGTACGAGTCGTACCCAACACATTTTTCATTGAAGGTTACTCACGCCTGCATCTCCGCACATCCGATCTCCACCATGACTGTCAAGCTGGCAGGGTCCCAATCTGCATCATGATCGTCAACTTAAAGCGACCTGGCAGGGAACGCGCCAGGGGTGGTTCAGTTTGCGAGGAAAAGTTGAGCTTTCCATTAGATGTGCTGACGGGACATCGTCCGGTCCCACCCACACTCGGCATCTTACTGATGGCAAGACTATTACTGACTCGGACGCCAAGCTGAATAGATGTGGGGTCAAGCACAAAAATAATTTCCCAGTATCCACGGGGCCCGAGCATTGGCAAGGTACTAGGCAGGAAGGATCCGGAGGATGTGCGTCTAGAAAGTTCATGGGCCGGTATTGCTTTACGGGGGTCCACGGTTGTTACATGCAACCTCGCGAAGTTGTGCCTCAAGCAAGGTAATATGGACCAATGGCAAGTCGATATAACCCTACGTAACCATCTCAATGCTGAGACATTGGTATTATGGTTGTGTTTTCATCTTCCCGGGCCTGATTCCTTCGTACGTCGTCGTCGTATTGATCCACCAAACCTCTGGCGTATCACAAAGTGCTGCAACTCGTTACCTCACAGAAGTGCACCAACGCAGAAGTTGGTGAATGCCTCTGGCAGAGCCGCAAGATGCCAGTGGGTGGACCCTCGGTAACTTACCGTCTTTCCGCTTTATCCTTGCACTGATTTCCTCTTTACCTGCATTTTTTGGTTCTGTGCACTATATAAACCTTGACGACGTGGCCAGGTACAATTATATTCTCAAAAGTGCTCCTCTCCCTGCACTACGAAATGGCTAGCCCAAAGGATTTCGGGTTCACGAACTTGAACAACGATCGTGAAATGCTGTCTGCGATCCATCGCGCGGATGATACCTTGCTGAGAAAGCTTGGCTACAAGAGCGAATTCAAAAGAGAATTTTCGGTACGTGTACAACACGACGACTACCGTGCGTGGAAACCACCAACCGAAACCCGCAGCTTCTCGAGACAGTATCATTCTCCCTTGCTATTTTAGCCGTCTCCTGTGGTATTACTGCTGGGTATTCATACCCTCTCCTAGCAGGTCAGTGACAAGCCCTATACCTCCGTTTTTTCTAATATACACGATGTTAGGTGGACACTTCGCCATGGTGTGGGACTGGTTCATTCCTTCCATCTTCATTACATGTGTTGCAGCCTCCATGGCAGAACCAGCCTCGTCCATGCCGTGTGTCCCCTTGGTTTTGAGGTCTTCTGTCTCCATTTATTTTTGACTTCCCCAAAAAGGACAAGTGCAGCTTTACTACTTCTCTGCGAAGCTGGCATCCGAAAAAACAATCTGCGCTTGCTTCTTGGATTACTGGATGTTTCAATATCACTGGTCAGGTGGCTCTGATTTGCTCGATAAACTATGCATGGTTAATATTACTCTCTGCTTACTCGGCTGTGCTGTTCATGACAGCATTAGCACCGAACCTATCACAACTGGTATTGCAATGGCTACTGATGGTGCACTCGTGTTAGGTTCTGGAGCGACATTTGGGATAATACTTGCTTTGGATATAACCCAAGCTATTCTCTGTTCATCATGCACAAGGATGTTGGCTGTTGGCTCGGATGACGGTGCTGGTACTCATTATCATATGTACGTGGCAATCTTGCCAATTGCACTGCAAGTTAACCGTGGATAGTGGGAACGACGATTGGCGCCATCATATCGCTTCTGGTTTGCTCCAGGGGCATCGTTTCCTCCAGAGATGGGTTCACTAAGTTCGAAAACAACACTGGTTGGTGTAATAGTAGGCCTCTCTCCCCGACCAGTGCAAATGTGTGCTGACAAAAAGCAGATGTCTGGGCATTCATTCTATCATTTACTCAACCGATGTGGTCCCTGACAGGATGTAGATCGATGAATGTTTTCAGCGGTTGGTCTTAGCTTACGGGTAAATTTCTGAGACGATTCTGCGGTGCACATCGCAGAAGAAACGTCTAACGCAACATGAGCAGCTCCAATCGCCATCATGGCCGGAGTCCTGGGAACCGAAATTCTTGACTGGCCGATGTACATTGCTGTCGTTCGCTACAGCTTCGGTTCCAGAAACCTTGCAGTCAAAGCTTATACTGCCAATTGGTGATGTTTTCCTGAATGTCTTGGGCAGGAAAGGCACATTTGTCCTCTGGTGGTCGATGGTTGTACTTCAGGTTTGTTTCATTCTTTGTGTGCAATATAGTCATCTAAGGGCATTCAGTAGTACTTGTGTGGATGCTCCCAAACTGTTGATGCATCTAGAGTTTTATTTGCCTTCTCCAGGGACAACGCACCGCCGAGTTCACGCTGGTGGAAACGAATCAACCGCCATACACAGACCCCTGTGAATGCCGTCTGGCTCGTTATACTGCTCTCTGCAGCCTGCGGGTTGCTCTCTTTCTCGGCAACGGGATTTGACTCGCTTGCATCGTACGCGAGTTCATTGCATACCTCATATCACACATCGTCTGAGTTCTTTTTGTAGTGCCTCTGTGATCGGACTCTACATCTCCTACGTTACCCCGATTTACTACCGCATAACGTCAGGAAATGACAGGATTGAACCTAGGCCTTTTCATCTCGGGCGCTAGTCCCGATTTATTGGAGCGACGGCAGTCATATGGGCTGCTTTCATGGCATTGATGCTCCTATTTCCCTGGACCCAGACTCCCAGCCCGCAGACGATGAGTGGGTCAGACCTGTTATCTGATTTCGTGGTGTTTGAGTTAGGTAACACGACGATAGACTACGCAGTGGTGACCACCTTGTCCATTTTCCTCTTCTTATCTGGTTCCTGGGTGTTTTTGGTCCGGCATTGGTTCACTGGACTCAGCGCTGAAAGCGAGCTAATATAAAATGGGTCACCCAATTTTGACCGCAAGTTTGTCAACGAAGAACCGTAGTACGAAAGTTGAAATATTCCCCATCCTGCATCATTATATCGATTGTATACATCGATGTTTTTCTATGACAAGGATGCCCCAACAAAGGTGGGGGCAACACAAACGCCGTCTTTGGTGCGAATCCTGTGGATACTCTTGGTCTCAGGGTTGATCCAAGCTGCTTCTCTGGTATCTAAAGTTGTGAAACCTGGTGATGCAGGGATACTGGTTAAAAAATATTTAGATAAAGACATCGCCATGAACCGTACCAGGTTGGATGGTCTCAAAGATTTTCTTCTTGGGGTTCAATTGGGATACCGGCTGGGCATCTGATAGCAGTTTTAGAGCAAAGGCGAGGCTCGAAAGGAACGATAAGCATACTCTCATATTCGGGTCCTTCGAAGTACACGCGTTCTCCGGGTTTTGAGCCGGGGGGAGGTTGAATCAACTCAACACCTCCTTCCTTTCCCTCTTTTGATGATGCCTGTGAACAATGTCAGATTCGGAACATGTCATTCGAGAATGCACGCACGGCAAGAACCATGGCGAAGCTTTTCACGCCACGCATAGATGCGGGCTTAAGGTTACACTGAGTGAAGCCAGACCAGAAGTTAGTCAAGGGCAGCTTTTTCGAAGAATCGTCCACGCACAATTGCAACGAGATACTTGTCGTGCATCTCTTCTATGGGTATGTGGTTGACCAGTCCCGATACCACTGTACGAGGACCCGTTTCTTCGCCAAGATCTATTTGCTATAAAAACCATATTTCAGCAAAACTCAGAAACTGGAATACGGCTTGTAATTCAAGCCTTACTTCAATGTAAAGGCTATCCGCATCGGGGTGTTTCTTCACTAATACGAGACTATCAGCATGGGCAGAAGGTCGGAATACATCATACCATCAACGATGTGGCCGACTCTCAAGTCTATCATGGACGGCACAGGTTCAGCAGCATCTTCAGCAGGGGCCTTCCCACCGCCATCAGCTCCTCCTCTGTTCTTCTTGCCTCCATCCTCCGCAACGGCAGCAGCATCCTTCTTCTTTTCTTTTTTCTCTTTCTTTTCTTTCTTCTCTTTCGGAGGCTCGGCAGCGCTTTCCTTTGGTTTTGTTGTTACTGCAATCTTCTCTCTTGTTTCTGGCTGATCGACAGTCTTTGGGGCCTTTTCTTTCTTCTTTTGGGGTTCCTGCTTTCTCTCGATCTTGGGAGCTGAATCAAAGTCGAAAGGTACGGTGGAGAACGCAGGCGACAATGCCTGCGCTGCAGCTCGTATAGATGGAAGCGCCTGGATGTGGTCGAAATAACGAGTAATCGCAGGTGTCACGTAATACTGGGCTGGCTGCAGCTGAGACTTAAGGAGGAGTGAGACAGAAAGCGTTAGACAGCAACGGAACATGCAAACATACCAGCGTTGGGTGAAGGGCGCCATACAGCGCGACGTCAGCGGCCGTGAGGTAGTTGCTGACGATGTATGTCCGAGGGACCAGAACGGATTCCAAGTCCTAGCAGAATCGCGAAAGACCGTCAGTTGGCATCGCACGCTGTGCCAATGAACTCACCGAGAAACTTTCTGATTTTACAATATCGCCTGCAGCAACTTTATCTATCCAGCTCACCACTTCCAGTTTGTCGGTATCGTTCCTTCCGATGTCTGCTTGTGCGTTGGCAACCAGATCCTTCAAGGGGTAAGGCAGCTTCGAGAGTGATGCTTCGTACGACATCGTCCTCGCAAGGAGAGATCTCCAAAGTGAATAATGTGAGAGCAATCGATGTCGATGAAACAATCTACTAGTCAGGACATTCATCGGCGCGCAAAGTCTCGTGTAGATGCACTAGGTAGCACGTGACGTAACGATCCCGCTTGTCTAGCGCAAACATGAAACCTCTTGGCTCTGCACAATTATCAGGCTATCCTCCCATCAAATACCGCCAGTCACTAGTCGTACTTTCCTCGGCCATCGATAGCAAAATTATTTCCCACTTTCCCCATCAGGAAATCGCCATACACAACTGGTTTATAAACCTCTTGCCGTATGTTTCCCTTTTCCGCCAGGGCACGCATCGCAGCTGGTAATGGCGAGACGTGCGCTGTGAAGTTCGGTTCAAAGAAAAACGGAATCCTTGAAGAGGGTCAGTACCGCTGAGCATGACAAGTCGAAACCGTACGAGACGCTGTCAGTCAAAGGGGTCAATGGCACGATAAAGCAATCGTTCCACTGGCAGGAGAGCAGAACGTACCGATAATTAGTTCCTCTATGAACCACCCGATGTAGGGTACTTTTGTACAGGCCATTTGTCCATATCTCCCACACTATACGGCTATGGGTGAGTAATCTTTCGGGTCTACGGACGGGCTCACTTTCGCCAATGTTGCAAACGATGCACCCAGGAATAGGGTCCGCGTTGATCCAAAGTCCTTCTTCACCCCCATGTTCATCGGGGAGTCCACCGACAACTTCCGAGACTTGTCCACGCTTGCGTAAGAACACTTGCAACGCTGATCTCGTAGGATCTGCATAAAGAAGACTAAGATCATCTCGTCAGAGGGTGTCTTTTTATCATGAAGTCGTGGTTACGTCAGGCACCCGTAGTCCCTGTGCACAAGTTAGATAGCCCTTCGAGATTCAGTCCACCCACGTACTTGTGCGCCCCACAAGAGAAACCGTCATGGTCGTCGGGGAGGGGCGGATAACCTACAGAGTTGGGAACTAAGTATCTCGAGACTTTCCGTCCACATGGATACTCGGACGTGGTCGGGGACGAACCGATGATCCGCATCACCCAAAAACTGTCGTCCACCTGAGCACGAAGCTCGTGCCATTCCTCTTCGTCCATCCCGAGCCCATATGCCATCCTGGTGACCTACTCAGCCTTACGCACGTCATACGATCAAACAGATACCTGCGCCTCCATGAGGATCATCCCGAGCTTCTTCATTTTCTCGATCCATTTCTCATATTTAGTCTGGAAATCCGGGATGGTTGGCCATTGATTTTCTCCCCAGAGCAGCCGCGACTTGTAGGTGTTCCCTACAGGTTTGTAGAAGTCGATACCTTCGTGATTGTCTGCCTTTCCGTTTGTGACGTTTTCCTTGAGTTTTTGGTAACCTGTGATTGCAAGATGGGTGTGTCTGTGAACAGAGGGTATGGCATCCACACCTCGAGCAAAATCTTGATGGCTCAATGCGATCTTATCCTTCTCAACTTGGGGTAGAGCAAAGAATTCTTGAGCAAGCCGTGTAAGTTCTTCTGTTTCGGCGGGATCGACGCATTTAGAAACGTCCAGGTAAAAGAACCCGTATTCAATACAGGCCAAGTGGAGAGCCTTGGATACTGCCTTCCGTTCTGTGGTACCGGCCGGTTGAGTGTCCCAGTACGGTGCGATGTTGATAATAGGTAGTTGAAATCCACAGTCAGAGCTTCCCATCTTTACCGTTTCTGTATGTATAACCTGTGATCGCAGCTTGGCTTGCTAGGTAACTGAGTGACAATGAGATTGGGTTCCGCATGATCATGATGTGGGCATGTCTTATCAGTGGCTTGACATAGGCTCCGTTGATAAGATAAGATCGAATCAGACAACCGACGAGTCAATACCCTAACATGGCTGGGACCACCGTCACACAACCTTTGCCTAGCTCATGACTGCAGTCCAGTGAATTATCTCAAAGTGTAGTTATAAACCGTGGGAGCCATAGCGGAGTAAGTCCGCAATAGTTTGCGTGAGGGGAGGGGGGATGCTCCGGGACATATTAAGCGACGGGTAGTGAATACTGAATGGACGACGTTGTTAAGAGTAAGACCCATTCTCTGTGTGCGTGTGCTGTGAATAAATTGTGCGGCCCGGATTTTGTACCATCCGCCCAAACGTACTCTGAGAATCCTGCAAAAAGGCGCTAGCAGGTCCCGTAAACTGACCAGGCCAAGGAGGAGTGAAAGATGATGGTGTCGCGTTATGAATGTCGTGAAGAGATCGGTTGGACGTTGGTAGTCGTCTCGGGGATGCTGAACCAGACCAAGAGTCGTAATCGTGGGAGTACGTGAAGCCGTTGGTCATCCCAACCTCTTCGTCATCCGCTTCGTCTTGGCGGGCAGCTCTCGTACTCCGTATAACTCTCCCGCTAGAACTTCTGACTACGTTCGCCGAAGTGGGGTCATTTGGTGAATCAAATATTACTGCCTGCCTCCTATGTTCGCCTTGCAGAGTCGCACTTGCACCCATTTTTTCCCTTCCATTCGCTGTGCGGCTTCTCGATTTTAGTTTGCCATTCAGGTGATTAGCAAACAACGTTTGCCCTGGGAAAGTTGATTGGGTGGCCGAAGACATAGCAGGATTTGTCTCTAAGTCTTCTTTTTCTTTCGTCTTCCGTCTCTCTAATGCTTCAGAAACCGAGATTGGTTCGGGGATTGTATCTGAAACGATAGAGCACATTGATATACGATACTGATTGAGATCAACCAAGTGATTACCTCGAAGGAACATAAATTCTTGGTACTGCTGAGTGGAAGCCGCTGAAAGGTAATCAGTGAAAAGGATGTGTACCGGTGATGCCAGGCTGACCCATGTCTACATAGTTGACACTACTTCGACGGGACGCAGAAGCTTGCCGATGTCCAGCTTGCACCATACGTTTTATGAATTCCTCCTGAGGAGTAGTATAAACCCCTGAATCACACAAGACGAAGGCAATATATACCGTTGCAATGGATAGGACAAAGGAGGCCTCCTTGGACATGGAAAGATTGGTTGTGATGCCTTGGAATACGAAGGTGGAATCGCGTCAACAGCATCTATTTCTGAGAGGAAGACGGGACATACCATCCGCCTGGACTATGTTCTCGACTTTGGAAATGGGAAGTAAGGTTGTTCCCGGAACGCGTTCCCCCATTCTTTTTCCCTCTTTCTTCTGAGTAGCAGACGTGCTGGTCCCTTGCTCTGACTCCGTGTCAGATTCCAGTTCGTCCACCTCCGCCTCCCCTTCGGAGTCCGTGGGTAGGTTGTATATGGTAGAGCTCTGAGCCTGGCTGTCTGGCTCGTCGTGTTGACCATAAGGGTACAAGGAAGTCGCATGGGTCAGCACGGAATCATTGGCATAGTATGCTGCCATATTGATATTTGCTAGACCGCGTATATGAAAACGTGGGCGACGCGAAGCTCTGGGACTGTTGGGAGGAGGATGGGTCTGGGGTAGGGGGACGGAGAAAATTAGGCTTGCTGTGAGGGTTTGGTTGATTTGGAACCAGGGTAGCGCGGCGGATGTGAACAAGCAGGCAATGCACTTCTGAACTCCAAGTGCACCTGCCATCCTGAGACATCAGAGCTACCACTACACCACACCAATCAAGTTGGCTCATCCCCCTCGTTCTGTGTCCAGGAAACCCAAAATACAACCTCGGGAGACCGTAGCTCTCATCTCGCAAGCGGCACCATCCCCTCACGATGCACTATAATTCTCCGTGCGCGTACAGCTGTACTAACCGAATCTTCGAGGGCCAACTGTTGTTGATCACAAGCTCTACTTTTGCTCTACCTTTGTGTGCACCAGCAAGTGGAATGAATATTCGATCGACTGGCTGCGGTGTACTCGCGGGGCATGCAGGTCGCCGATGGAACCCATGACGGGACTTGCTTGCGACCTTTTGGTTGAAGATCGGAAAATGATTCATCCTCGGTCGCACCAGGAAACCAGGGACATACTGTCCCAAAACCAAAAATACATCAATTTCATGTCATGCATGGCTATCTACTCGATGCATGTAATCAACATGGGCGACTCAACAGCTTACTCTGGTTGGCTATCGGAAGACGACTCTGAATCTCGAGCTATGTTGGGTATTGGTCCGGTGAACAATGTCGAGCTGAAAAGCTCCAAGTAGCTGTTACGAAGAGAAAGATGGTCATGATGATCACAACAGCATTATCTCCCACGGCTTGGGTATCGCTGGTAGGAATGAGGTAAAGTTAACCCACTCGTTGTCTGCGAATCAACAGCTGGCTGTAACGGGATAGCAACATCATAACCACGAAGGTGGCCCATGCGACTGCTATTGCTCCAATAGGCCAGGACCGGCATCCGAGGTGGAAGGGTCCAGGATTAAGCTTATCTTGGCCAGATGTAATGCGGAAGTAGATTGGGTAACATGGGAGACGTAGAGTCTGATTACCAAGGCCCTGTGGGGGAGGCGTGTGTCAAACAATGTGGTACGGTGCAGGGAGGGACGCAAGTTAGCCAAACGCCGCCGCTGAGAAAGAAAGTAATCCCCAGATTACAGAAAGCAGTATAGCAAACCAGACGGCGCTAGCGGGGGTCTGGGTAAATCGGTTGACTCGTTTCCACCACCTCGAGCCCGGTAGTGCTAGTGCGTCATCACTGGCAGTAGAGGAGGCAACCACGACTCTGGATGCATCAACAGTTTGAGAACACCCGCACAAAAACTAAATGCGCCTCAGATGAAACATGACCAGGATTTAGAAGATGCCCACCTGCAGGAGCATTGTGATAGACCACCAAAGAGCAGACCTCCCCAATGGGTAATGCGATCTCTGACAGCAGTACGTCCGGAACAGAATAAGTGGCAAACGAGACTGCAATATATTGTACAAGTTCAAGTTGGAGTAACCAGGTGTTCAAGGACGTTCAAACTCCGTCCATTTACATGCTGTGGTCGACTTTACACCCAAGCATTCGCTACTAGATGAAGGGCCAAACTTCGGCAGATCTGACCTTGTTCACAAAGTAAGCGTGCAAAGAGCTGTGCTATTGGATTACCACAGTCGCGTTTTTTTGTCCCTCACAGCCACAATTCTCCCCCCAACCAACTTGAATGACCTTGTAAACAAGGTGATGAATACCCTTCGACATTTCAGCACTTCAGCGCGGGTCTGTGGATTCATATCAAACATCGGGAAGCAGCCCATCCCAATACCTCCCAATGTCTCCCTCACACCATCCCCGACATCCCTCGCCGTCAAGGGACCTCTTGGCAAAACAACCGTCCCTCTCCAGCCATACATGCAGCTCTCCTTCCCCCAACCGAACGTACTGTCTCTAATCGTCGATGATGGTGCTGTAAAGCATCAGCGTGCCATGTGGGGCACGACGCGATCACTCATAAATAATGCCATCACCGGCATGACCAACGGTTTCTCCAAACCGCTGTATCTAGTCGGCGTCGGATACAGAGCTGCATTGGAGGACGACCCACGAGGGACCGTCGCGGGTGGAAACGGAAAGCGGCTTAACCTCAAACTCGGACACTCCCACAACATCTTCGTGCCCATCCCTGCTCACATAACTGCTGAGGTCCCTTCAGCCACCAAGATTCTGCTTAGTAGCACGGACAATGTCGCTTTGGGTCATTTCGCTGCTAAAATCCGAAGATTACGTCCCCCAGAGCCATACAAGGGCAAAGTAGGTTCAACTTCGCGACGTTCTTTCCCCCGCTTACATGGCCTAAAAGGGTGTTTTCATCGGCGATGAGACGATACGTCTAAGGGCGATCAAGAAGAAGTAGATTAGCTGTGCACCCTCCTTCCCTGAATACATTCTTCTTTACTTCCCGGTTTGCATTGGCAAGAAGAAAGTACGTAGCGTCAACAACGTGGTGAACAACACCGACAATCCCCTACCGGCCCCCTGTAAACCCTGCACTAACCTAATAACTTGAACATACAGAATTCGAGCGTGGTTCCATCTATTCGACGCGCCGGGTCGCCTCCAGAGTCCTGCGGAAGTCACCAGGAGCAACCAGTACATCCAGAATTGGCACTACAATATTGCTTCGCTCCATGTCGGTCTTTGGACTCCATGTGTCGTGGTGTGCGTCACTTAAGTTGATGTCGTTATGATGGTGAGGGATCGCAACACGCATCATGTTAAATAACGCCGCTCTGAGGATTGACACACTTTGGAGGAATTTGGCTCGTTTGGCACGATGTTCCGACTTTCTACTGAAACTCACAACAGATCAACTCGGGGATCTCACCGAATTCCTGGATACGCGAACGATCCAGGCTCCGATTTTCATAGGCCAGCTTGCCTGCTCGTTCATTTGCGGGTGACTCCTGTTTCAGTTGGTAACCCGCCCACCGGTACTTCCGAGATGAGTGTGGGTATGACTGTGTGGCACGTATTCTGAAGACGAAATCGTACACGTATAATAATTAATAATCCCCTCTATCGGGGCGGTGGAGAGGTCGCGGTGTATTTATATTCTTCTGCGCGGTAAGATCGATTGCACTATTGTAACCGTCCACATTTGTACGGTTTCAAACGCATCCCGCACGGTTCCTACAAGCAATGCCTCAAAGTTGATCCGAAACCCCGACGCAGGTCACCTTTACGGGGCACATGAGTGAAATGTACGAGTCGGGCAGATAGAATCATATTCGAAATCGCAGAGCGTACCCTCATGGTACATACTGGATCCGACAGAATTACCTGAGTTGATTTTCTCAGTGGAAAGTCAACACATATTGCCAAAAGCAAGATACAGGCCACTACAGTGGACCATTTCTCCACGGTGGGAAATTACGCTCGTCATTGTGGGTGCCGAATTTAACCAGATCGACGTGTGGGAAACGGTATTGGCCGCTTTCTTCCACGACCCGGGCCGAAACACTGATACGTAAACCTCCGTTGAACTTGATCGGTACAATTGGTGCCGGTGAGCGATGGTCTTGGCAACGTGGCTCAAGCCTCGTTTCAGGAAACCATGTAATGTGAAATACAAGATCCCCGGCCAAGGCGGCCTCACCCCACCCGCATTTCGACCTACTGGTATGCCACATTCACCCTCTGGCGATCGCAAGGTTGGTATCGACATAGATGTCGTCAACCAGAAGGAGGTTGCCTTCGAGGTTCCCCATGACACTGGGAATGATATGGTTCTTAACAACGAAGTACATGCTAGGGTACTAAGGAAACTAGATTGGCGCCTCCTCCCCCTCGTCTCGTTGCTGTACTTCCTCTCTTTCTTGTGAGTCACGATTAAATTGCTTTCCGACTGATTTTAATCGATAAATGTCTCGCCCTCAGGGACCGCACCAATATTGGCGAGTACTGTTCTACTTCTTGAGCGTGTTCATACCGCTTATGCCAGCTTTTAGCCAACGCGAGAATTGCTGGTATGGCGACTGACCTGAACCTTGTTGGACTTAGATATAACACTGCTGCAGCAGTCTTCTTCGTGCGGATCTTTATTTTATTCGAATGTCTGACGTATGGCCAGGAGTGACTAAAACTTGCTTAGGTTACGTACTGTCTTGCACAACCCCCATCGTGAGTGAAAGCAACATATGCCTGATATGTGAATAAAACATCACCACAGAAATGTCATCTTGAAGCTCTTTCGACCGTCTCGATGGAGTACGGTCATCAGTTCTTCAACCACCTGCAGATACTGATCCAGAATGCCTGATAATATTAGTCCCTTCAATCATGGTTGTTTGGGGTCTGGTCATGACTTTGATGTGTCTCGTGAAGACATATCCTCAACTCCTTGTGTAAGGGTCTGAAAAATGGTGGACCATAATAACTGATAAGTTGGTTTCGGTTGTACACAGCGCCCGGATTTTCTTAGGCTTGGCGGAAGCTGGGTTGTTCCCAGGCGTGATATTCTACATCTCGTTGTGGTATCCGCGTGCCGAGCGAGCGAAGCGTTTGGCGATATTCACCTCTGCTGCAACCGTGGCAGGTGCCTTTGGTGGTATTCTGGCGTGAGACCGCTTTCTTGATTCAATTCAGCACACCACTCACGTACATGTAGTTATTGTATTGTAAAAATGGAAGGGTGCGCAGCATTTTAAGAAATGTTTCATTTCATCGCCCAAGCTTACCCTTGCTTGGCAGGATCGGTGGCCTCCATGGTTGGCAGTGGATTGTGAGTCATTTCGAAGTACTACTGCGATGCAGTGCACTCATCCAAGGTTACTAGTTCTGCCTGGAGGGTATTGGTAAGTCTCCAGTATCACTAGATAGCGATGGTTTGACTTACATTTCCATAGTTACGGTGCTCGCAGCACTTGCAGCCCGCTTTTTTATGTATGACGTTCGTGGATCCACACATCCAGTCTTTCATCGCTACTCACTTCCGTTCAGGGTCCAGAGACAGCGTCATTTTTGACAGAAGCTGAAAGACGCTATATCATTGAAATGATGAAGACTGACTCGCAGGGTCTTGCTACACATTATAACTTCCTGTTCGTTCTGCAGGCCCTCAAGGATTATAAAACCTACCTTCAATTTTGTATATACGTTGGGTATGTGGATGAAAAGACTTCGTACACCGAGCAGTCTTTCTGACGTTTGCATGGGCTAGCTTTGTTATTCCCGGTTATGCAATTGCGCTTTTCGCACCAACCATCATCAACGAGCTCGGTTTCTCTGCTGCTAGAGCTGAGCTCCTTACCGTCCCACCTTATGTTGCAGGTTGTGTATGCGTCATTCTTGTCGGGATTTATTCTGACAAGTGTGGACTTCGCGGACCCTTCACGATTGGTGGGGCATTTGTCGGCTTGATGGGATGCATTGTCCTGTACACGCAAACGCGGCCTGGCGTTGCGTTGTTCGGCGTTGTGCTCGCTACAATGGGTATCTTTCCCTGCGTACCTGTTACCCTTGCATGGGTCAGCTCAAACGCTGGAGGGGACATGAAACGTGGAGTTGCTATTGCAGTGGTAAATGGACTTGGAAATTTAGGAGGGTGAGTGACACTCTCTTCCGGGATATTTCATGACCTGGTAAAACCATCTCAGGATATGTTCATCCTTTATGTTTTACGATCCGCCACGGTTCCATGTCGGCCTTGGAATAAGCATGGGTTTGATGTGTTCCTCGTGCGTCTCCTCATGCTCCCCTGATCGTTGTGTTCGCTGACGACACGTTAGGATGCTGTTGTCTTCATTTGCAATGTGGAGTTACGACAGGCTCAACAAGCAGAAGAAGAGGTTGTGCAGTGAACGCGGAATCACAGAAGATCAGAAAGGCGAATTTGTGGATCATGGAGATGACAGTCCCCTGTTCAGATACACCCTGTAGTTTACCACTGGCACGCGATCCTTCCACCCCTGAAACTTTGTGAAGCTGTGGCCGTAGTTTCTTTCTTTTTTTAAAAAAAAACTCTGCATTTATTGCTCAGCGGAAGCTGGAACCTTGTTGGGTATTGCATAGGTACGGTGTCGCGTTACATAAATGTATGGGATCCAAAGTGTCCGTCTGCAGTGTGAGGCGAGTATGGGCATGGGTACTACAGTCACGGTCTGCACGTGATCGTGCAGCGTTTTCGACCAGTTAGAGCCCGTTCGGAAACCTGAAAATTGGCAAAGTTGCAAATTGGTTGTAGCAACTTTGAAAATCCCCGACGTCTGAGTTTCAACTGTGCTGACAGTGCCACACGGCACTGTGAACCTTA